>APFE031708149.1:0-30107 GCA_000404065.3 Pinus taeda | reverse complement strand
ACCTAATGGCGAACCTCATAAAAAATTTCAAACTCGAACTGAACCTAATCATTGCCAAACCCAAACTCAAACCTAAACTAAAACCATGTGACTTAGCTTTCTTCTATTTGAGAATTATAGTTTTTTCTTGTGTGCCTATAATTAAAATTTTCTATGTAAGACAATTATAGGTGAATGTCGTGGTTCTGAGAAAGCATTGCAATTGTGTTCTAATTTTCTGGTGGTTGAATGGACAAGAGGTTAAGAGTAGTGTTTTAGTTGGATTGTTTCTTGAGGTGACACATAGAAACCAATTTGAGGGGTTTCCATGAAATTTACAATGGTTCAATTTGAAAAGCACGATTTCCACTCATTATCCACAATTAATGTTTTCATGATTAAATTTAATTTTTTCATGATTTTGCACAAACGAGAAAGGTATTCTACCCATTAGGCTCATGTGACATTTTTATAATAATAAATAAACTCAAACATTTAGTTGACTTCATTAGAAAATATTTTCATTTAACGAATATCTAAAAGCATTAATAGAGCTTCCTTGGTTGGACAGGAGTAGGAAATAACAAAAAAAATGTCCTCCATTGACTTTTTTATTAAAAACATAACATGGGTTGACCCTTTTGTTTTTCTTTAGAAATTATTTTGGTTGTGGTTTGTTGAAGGGAAGGGGTATGGGACATATGATGATGTCTCTACACAAATAAAAAATAATACATGAATTAAATAAGTCTACATATAGAAACAAGGATGGCTGCACGACGGCTAGTCCCTACCTTAAGTGGGAGGAACATGGAGCAGGTGGTTGAGGATTGCATGAGTTGACTTTGAAGTTAAGGAAAACATGAGGAACCCATTGAAGCTCACAAAAAATGCAACATAGATTGTAGAGACATAGAACTACTAATAAGACATAATATTGCAAATAGGAGAGCCACCAAATTTCACCAAATATAAACCTATCAGAGTGACAATCATAGTGAATCACTGAGCTAGCATGTGATGTTGAAAAATTGAGTTAAAACTAAAAAATTAGGGTGTATTTCATGTGTGATCCACACCAATGAACATATAAGCACCATGGCATAAACATTGGCAAAGTTTTGTTATATTTCTAAAATATATAATCCCAACCCTACAAGGAAACATATCAGAAAGAACTATGTACAAAGGTTGCAAATCAGAGCAAAGACCAAGTCAGACCAACAACGCATATGATTACTCTACCACATAAACCATTGTGCATATCAATAACATTGGCAGTGTTCACAAGTAATATAATACACATACAATATTGATTGAGGGACTAAGCCTAACGCTATAGATAAAGAAGTGTGAAAGTCGTGAGTATGAGAAGTTCTATGTTACTTTATGTGTTGCTCTAGAGTAAAGTTGTTTAGTGAGGTTCTTGTTCCTAGATCTGTTGATCTAGATATTTAAGAAGAAGTATTAAGCCATAAAGTTCAAGCCCCATGGACTGTCTACAAAGTTCATTAATAAGAGCTATTGAGTTCTCTCATTCATTCAAAGCATGCATCTACTAGAGCTAAGCTCTCATGTAATTCACTACACAAGCCATGATTGCATCAATTAAAGATTTATCTGTAATGCCCAAATAGCTTATTACAAAGGCTTGATCATTCAAGTAGTTATGCATATAATGCTAGTTTTAGGTAGATAATCGCACACACACCTTCAGATGAGTTGTTGTAAGGATTCACTTCCATTACCAGCGAAATAATGAATGTGAAAACTCAGCACATAATAAGCCAGAAACTGACAATCCTTCGACCTCCAACACTTAATAAGCCAAATAGATCCACTGGGGGTGTGGGGCTGGATACCCCACAATGGAACTCTCCATAAGTCAAATAGGTGCACAAAACATACAAGTGGAGTTGGGGTTTGGGATGGATACCCACAAACATAGGAGGACACATAAGCTCTGGGCATGGGAATGGATATCCAGAGACACAAGACACAAAGAAATTTTTAATAACCCAAACAGATCCACTAAACACACATGTGAGTATCCAAAGCATGAAAGAATGACACATGATTACCAAGAAGATATAGATAAAGCATCAAGCTCGATAATTGGGAAGAGTTGGGTGCTTCCATGATGGTACAGGAAAAAACAAAACTTCAATGTACCTTAAGCCATAAAATCACCGGGAACTTTAAAGGTCAAGATGAATAGCACATTAATAATTTGCTAATCAAATATTTCCTTACAAATTTTTTGGCCTACTCTGTTCCTATGGATCAAATGTTGGTTCAAATACACTAGTGAGATGCTTTCCTAGCATTAGAGTATTGTTTGCACTTAGAGAGAGTAGTACTGCTTGCCTTTATAGAGTATAACTACAAGAAGTCAGCGGTGTAAGTAGGCTTGTACCCACCATCCATAATAGGATTGTACCCACCATCCATAATTCCTACAGTTATGGCCTTGAGAGAGAAACACCAACTTAGTGAATACAGAAGATTAGCCATTCTTCACGCCTTACTGAATCTGAATGCAAATAAAGAAAGAAGTAAAGAAAACCATTCTTCATTTGAGACAGTTTCTCTATCTGGGTTTTCGTTGTGGGATTTTGGTTTAGGTTGGGAGTTGAAATTGGGAACAAATCTATTCATGCTTCAGAGATGATCAATCAGAGCAAAGCTCCTTAGAATTTGCTTGTTCAAAGACATGTGTATGACTTGCTTGTTCAAAGGTATGTGTATTACTTGTTTGTTCAAAGACATATTGTACACATGAAATTCACATATATAGCATTGAATCAAATCAAGCATTAATTGGGTATTATTTAATTTTGCAAAAGTATTTGTTAACTGCTTAAAACCATTTTGTTCGATTAATTGGGGAGGTATTTTAATAGAACCTTGACTAGACTGAAAGGGGGTAAGGAAACTCAATCAACTTTGGAGATTGGATGAGGTCATGGCTTCTTTTGTGTGTCTTTGTTTTAGAGACCACGATAAAGAAGAAGCTCCTACCATTAGAGCATAGTTTGAGCTATAGTCAATGGGCTTATAAAGTTAGCCCAAATCAAGGGTAGAGGTAGTTTCTATTGAGCCCATGCAGTTGCCAATGTAAAATCCTCAAGGAAAATTCCTGAAAAAAGCATTATTGGTAAACCATATAAAATCATGCAAACCATATAAAAAAGCATTTAAAATTTGTACATGCCCATGTTGTTGCCAATGTAAAATCCTGAATGAAAAGTACTTAAAAAAACGTTATTGGAAAACCATATATTATTAAACTGAAATCATGCAGAATCATATGTAACTGTGCTTCTATTAAATTTTTCTTTTCAAGCTTATGATGTACAAGAATCACAGTCCCAAAAGCCCCTTTTCCAATCTACTCCATTGCCTCATAGTGATCCATTTTGGACTCCATAAGTAGTCAATTCTAGAGTTTGTCGAATAATATTCCTGATAGTTATTTCCTTTCAAATCTTCATGATGCAATGATATTTTTTCAATTTCAGATAGATTTTGTATTTTGGGATTCAGTAGCACAACTGTTACAGAAAAAGCGCCTGACTTGAGCCTTCTTTAACGAGACAATGCAATGACTGCTCTACTTCGCCGAAAGGAACCCAAAACAGTTAATAGGCTGTAACAAAAAATAGATAATATTGTTAGGTCAAACACATGGCTCAGAAATTAGCTAGAGTCATGTCAAAAGAAGTCAATACAATCCCCTGAAATTTGTCTTTAAGCCTAGAATAATGTCAAAGTGCTTTAAAACACACATAATTATGCCTAGACGAAAAACTATGGTTTTGATACATAGCCAGATTCCATATTCGAAACGATATGCACAAATAAATGGTGGGCATGGAAAGGTAACGACAGAGCCAAATATGACTTTACGAAGAAAAATCTTGCTAAAGACTTGGCCAAAACTGAGTTTCATTAAATTAATTAGGCTAATAAAGTCAAGACTCCAAGTTATTTAGAAAAATTACTAGCTTTCCAAATTTTTAGGCTTCCACGATTTATCTAGTAGAATCTACATTGACATGTTTAGAGCATAGAATATATCAAAAATATAAAAAAATAAAAATAAAAAATCTCCATGCTAGTTTGAGAATTAAAAAAATTATAATATCATTTAGACATTGCCTAATCAACATAGCTTGCACACGTAAATATCAAAAGATGAACACCAACTCGAGTGCTGTAAGAATATATTGATATCTTTACGATATCAATAGTAATATGTACACTTCTCTAAATGAAAAATAGAAAATGGGAGATAGTGACTAGTTATTGATGCATCGTCACAATGTAATTAGCATAATTATGTATAGAAAAGGAAATGATGGATTAATGCCACATATCTTGTTCCATAATAGTGAACTTTCGTCAACTGTGGCACAATTATATCATTTTCAGCAGTTTTTGGAAGCTCAACAATGGGATATAAAGGTTCACCATCCTTTGTTATATTATGTTTCCTTGTATGGGTCTATAGGAAGTACATCAAAATTTAACAAAAACAAACATATTAACTATTAAAGGTACATAAGAATTACTCAAAAAATAAAGATAACAAATCATTCATGCCCATAATTTTGTTTATATAGACTAACAAACAAGAAACTTGAGTGATTTTCAGAACATAAGAGATAAAATTCCTATTCCCTAATATAACATACATTCATATGTGTAATGAAAACCTATACTAGATTTGTCAACAATACATTTAAACACCTACATAGAGAATGTCATAATAACTAAGTTTTACAATGAATTTCAAATTGAAAACTGTAATGGTAATCATAATGACGACACCATAGTCATGTGAATTAATAAACAACATCAAGCAAGACAAATTTTTAAATCTATGCATCAATTACCATATCCTTTCAGCTGCATGGATTGAAAGGCCCACCCAGATAATGTTGCAACAAGAAGAGAAGAAATCATTCCAAATGACCCATCTCCTGCACCCTTTTTCTTATGATTGAGTGCAATGTTTTCCACCTTGCTTCTAAATATTTGATAGAAATAATAATATACACCCTATATAGACAACAACCAAATATAAGTCCCACCTCTTCTACAAGTGACATACGGTCACGATTCACCATGTTCATACAATCCAATCTCAACAGGAATCCAACAACTAAATTTGGTTGAGTAATTTACTAAAACTATACCATTCTATTGTAAAAATATTCCAACTTTGACACAACACTATTTAGGATCTGTCATAATTTAGTTAATATGATACTTACCATTGAATATGAAAAAATAGTAAAGGCATATTAAACATAAACATAAGGTAAAGGCCACATATGCAATTGGACCTATAATGATTGTAAACCTGATGACTACTTTGGGAGTTTCCAATGGGGAGGGGGCTTGTACTGGCAGGTTGTGGTTTAGTGGTTGGGATGGGTTGCTGTCCTACAAAAAACCTAGGTTCAAACCTCAATAGGTGGAATGCCCTTGTGTGTGAGTGAGGAAAGGTACCTGACCTCCCCAGAGTTAGTTTCCCTACATCAATAAAGGGCCTTAACACATATATGACAAGCCGAATTGGTTTGAATGAGCATTAATAGGGTATTTTATCCTTTATCCTTACTCGAGACTTCCTGTGGTTAAACATCAAATATTGGAAAACAGACTAGACCTACTTCATTATAAAAGAAACAGTTACTTCTATTAAAGTACATACAGTTTAAAACAAAGAGTGTGTAAGTTGCTCCAATTATGATCTAATACACATGTGAGATTCATCAACATTCAATTGACATACATAGATATATATGTATGTATGGTAGATTACCTCACGTTTTTATTAGGAAGCATACCTGATAATAGTGTTCTAATCCAATTGAACACAATATCAATTGCATAATGTTATGACCATTTTTCCTCTTATTTTTCGTGCTTGCTACTTTTAACATGTAACATTTTAGCCTTCATTATTTAATGAAATAACATATTCCAAAAGAATAGTTTCAATTACCTGAGATGCACAGTGCCCACTAAAGAAGGTGTAAGTCCACCATATAATCTACCTCAACCTTCATCCCTTATAACCTACAAAAGAAATTATGCTTGAAATATGGGTCAAGATTCACTTGTACTTTTGTCATCTAACAACATGCCTCTAATAGAAAAATAAATAAATAATATGAACCTAGAAACAGGACAAAAACATGTTTGTCACTATTCTATGATATAAACATAAGCTTGGTAAGATAGAAATCCTCAATTGGTAAATTCCATTTGATAAACTGAGTAGAGAACACAAATACTTTCATAACTGCCAATCAATTTCAAAGCACACACACACACACACACACACACACACACACACACACATATTTTGAACAAAAAATCAAAGGATGGGTGGGAGTAAAATAACCTGACACATTTCATGAAAGGTCCCACTAGGCTTCTGACGTTATTCTTGTGATATACTCCACACATCCTGTGTTAAATACTTTTTGAGTTTCCTCTCAGTTTGTTGTCTTGTATTGACCTGGTTGTAGGCATGTGTATAATTAGTGCCAATATATATCAAAATGATTGAAAACTTAAAAATATAAACCTATTTTTGGGTAGAGATATAACGTATTTTTCTACTCCTTTTTTTAGAGTGATGCTTCATTGTTCCATAGGAAGAATTACCCCATGGTCCTCTTTTGTGGACGCAACCACCTATCATGGGTCAACTGTCTAGAAAAGGCCAATCTTATATTTGGTTAGGACACCAAAACAATAGGTTAACTATTCTATGAGAGTTGCTCGGTATTTGCAGCTGGCCCTAACTACGCCGTTGCAAGCCTGAAAGTGAGAGGACCTCCCCTATATTTGAACACTCGTGGATAGCATAACAAGTCATCATCCTCATTGTTAAACAAACACCCCATTGACTGATATAATTACAAAACAGAGATGTAGTGTAAATAAAAAAAATTACAAAATGTGAAGGTGGATGAAAAATAAAAATTTCACAATTGAAAATTTTGAAAAGTTAAGCCGCTCCATTCATGCTATGGTTTGTATCATTGTTACACAACATTTTTTCACTGTCCCTGTACTCCCCATTCCATGATCTTGGAGGACCTCTACAGTGAACCCTACCTTCTTTCCCTTCATGAAGAAACTCCCATTGTGTCCCTCTTCATGAGCAGAACAATTCCCTTTTGCATCATTTCCCAAAAATCTTTTGTTTTTCCTCGTTTACTAGACCCGCACTAATGGCCGATGTCCTCCTTGCGCCGATATGCAGGGATTACAACTATCCCTAGCACCGATCAGAGCAACTGAGCCTTGTTCCAGTCGCGTCGATCCTCTTTTGGAAAGTTTTTTAAATAAGAAGCTGAAGCTTCCAACTCTAGAAGCTTCATAACAGAAGTCTGGTAAATGGTTGGGCCGGATGGAGTCAAGGAGGTCAGTTTGGGATCCTTTCCCCTATTAGGATGGAACTACCTCAAGAGATAAGATCTTCTCCCATGAGAAGAGGAACCATCTCCCTTCCATCCATGCTATATAAACCTCCACTTTTCCCAAGCACAAGCTAGTGTTGGTGTGCTAGTTCTAATTAGGCTCTGGTTAAAGTTTTGATTGTGGAGTAATCAACAAGTTATTCATAGTTGTAGCTCTCTAGTTGTGTGTGAGGGAGAAGTGTAAATTTGATTTAGTGTGAAGACTAAAGGGAAGAGCCTTAAAACTACCATTGTTGAGGCCATCATAGAATGTTAACGGAAGTGTGTGGGAACCCGGATTTGTCGGAGGAGAACAAAAATGCCAAGGCAATGTTTGTAATCTCTTATTGATTTAATATATATGCAACTATCAATTTATTTCCTACATAACATGTCTTTTCACATGTTTATGGCTTAATGTTTCTTGACTTGTTAAGTAGGTTGAATACAATTTGTCTATTATCATGGTTGTTATTTGTTGTTATTTACTCGTTTTAGGTGCTTGAATAAGGAAACATGAGATAGATGGAGTGAGGAAACAAGGTCATCACCAAATGGGATAAACGTACTAAGAGGTAGGCCCTCTTAATTGGTTCTAACCTAAGGAAATTTGTGGTGAAGTAAAATTCTAAGCATGGACACAAACAATTTCTCTAGCCCGAGAGTGGGTCTAGCCACAAACAAGACATTCTATGGAAGATTTCCTTAGGTTAGAACCAATTAAGAGGGCCTACCTCTTAGTACGCTTATCTCGTTTAGTGATGACCTTGTTTCCTCACTCCAACTATCTCATGTTTCCTTATTCGAGCACCTGAACAAATAAACAATAGCAAACAAAAACCGTGATGATAGACAAATTGTATTCAACCTACTTAACAAGTCAAGAAACATTAAACCATAAAGATATGTAGGAAATAAATTCATAGTTGCATATATACTGAATCAAGAAGAGATTACAACCGTTGTCTTGACATTGTTGTTCTCCTCTGACAAATCCGAGTTCCCACACACTTCCGTTAGCATTCCATGATGGCCTCAACAATGGTTGTTTTAAGGATCTTCCCTTTAGTCTTCACACTAAACCAAATCCACACTTCTCCCTCACACACAACTAGAGAGCTACAAATATGAATAAATTATTGATTACTCCACAATCAAAACTTTAATTAGAGCCTAATTAGAACTAGCACACCAACATTATCTTGTGCTTGGGGAAAGTGGAGCTTTATATAGCATGGACGGAAGGGAGATGGTTCCTTATCTCATGGGAGAAGGTATTATCTCTTGAGGTAGTTCCATCCTAATAGGGGAAAGGAGCCCAAACTGACCTCCTCAACTCCATCCATCCCAACCATTTACCAGACTTCCGTTACGAAGCTTGTAGAGTTGGAAGCTTCGGCTCCTTATTTAAAAAAAGTTCCAAAAGAGGATCAGCGCGACTGGAACAAGGCTTAGTCGCTCCAATCGGTGCTAGGGATAGCTATAATCCCTGCATATCAGCACGAGGAGGGCATGGGTCATTAGCACATGTCTTGTAAACTAGGAAAATCAGAGGATTTTTTGGAAGTGATGCAAAAGGGAATTGTTTTGCTCATGAAGAGGGACACAATGGGAGTTTCTTCATGAAGGGAAAGCAGGTAGGGTTCACTATAGAGTTCCTTCAGGATCATGGAATGGGGAGTATGGGGATAATGAAAAAATGCTGTGTAACAGATTCCCCCTAAAGCGTGAAGGCCAAACTAGAGTGAGGGTTGAAATTCTTTATGAATCAGTGTGGGGAACCAGAGTCTGTCTTTGGAAAACCCGAAAGCAAGTAAAAATACATAGAAATTACTGAAAACACTGTCAAATGATACATGAATCATGGTATGTATGCAACCTTCCAGAGAATGATCATGTAAATGGATCCAGGCATGGGCAAAACCATCTGATAAAGAGAATCATTTCGAAACCAAGGTATGGTCGTAGCTATCCAATAATGAGAAGGATCACATATGACAACTCTTGCTATGGTCGCAACCATCCATCTGAGAGAGACATGCATATCAATACAATCATGTCACACTGCCTTGCAACCTAGACTGTTGTAATCTGAGCCCAGGGTCTTGCGCTCCAACCCGAGCCAATCAAAGTACAAATTCTAACACGTGAATAGATGTGTTGACGTTGAACATGCTAGAGAAATCGCTTGATTACCAGCCAATGATGTAAACTGTTAACAAGCACAAGACAAACCACCAATAATGAAAATGGTCCTCAAGGCACTATTATCACAATTCACAGAATGTGAATAAAGGAACTGAAGTCGAACACCCATGAAATCACCCGATCAAAAGCCAATGATGGGAACTTGTCATTGAGTGCGAAGAACTTGCCATTAGGGCATGCAAGCTTTAAGGTACTGGAAGGGAGTCTCTTGGTAAACTTCCTGGATAATGAGCTGAAGTCAACAGGAAGTGACTGTATCGAAGGAGGGCCATAATGTATCCCACATCATCGATGTTGACAATAGCAACAAAAAATGCTAAAAATAACATTCAAAATATTCCAATTTTAATTTTTCCTTGAATTAAAATTCGAATTTAGTCTCACCAGCTGCTTGAAAAATAATTAATTAATTCATCTTGAATTAATTAGTTGGAGAAATTCAAGCTAGAAGTCTTTGTGAAGTCATGCAACAGTGATCCCTTAAATTAAGGAGAGTATCTCTTAATTAAGGAGATAAGGATGAGTTGTATTTGAGTTGTAATTAGTTAGCTTAGTTAATTGAGTTAAGTCCAATTAAATTAGTTCCAAACAGTTTGAGGAACAAATTGTGAGTTCAGTCAGTTAATGCATGCATGCATGAAACTAGTGTACTCTAGATAACTAAAGATTAGCTCATAAATAACTCATGCATGTCTATTCAGACAAAGACCAAGTTGAGATTAAAGATAGGGACATTGTACTATCAGTTGGAGGAATTTTCCTATAAAGGAAACTCATCCATGTAGAAGGAACAATGTTCCTTGAGGATTGCACAGTTCTGACAGTGTGTTGGAGCAGTGTGTGAGATCAATGTTACACTGGGTAACAACTGGATCACGCAAGGAAAACTGCACAAGGAAATAGGGGGCTTGGAAGGCTGAGGAGAATGTTTGTGAGAAGCCTTGTTTGCCTGTGAGCATCCAGTATGATTGTACTGAGAGCTGGCTAGCTGTGAGAGCTAAAGTTTTGTACAATTATGATGTATTTCCACTTTGTATGAGAATACAAATAGCGGGGTTTTTTAGCCGAGGCTTTCCCCAGAGCATTCTTCTATGTTTCATGTGTATTGATTCTTCTTTTGGTTATATGTGTTCAACTTGATCTTGTTCAAATCTTTTAAGCTTCCACAAAGTTGATAGTAGAAGTAGGTTATAGTATTTTGCTTTGTATATTGCATTATCGGGTTAACCTGTAGTAGTTTCTCTACAAGATGTGTAGAGAGCAGAATTTCTACATGGTATCAGAGCGAGGTTTTGTAGAAAAAATTCTACATGGTATCGGAGCAAAGGTTATCATAGCTGTGAATAGTTTACTGAGAAGAATTTGAAGTTTAAAGTTCGAGGTTGTAGGTGCAAACTGAATTCACAAGATGGGACATTATGCAACTAATTTCCCATTGAAGAAGTCCAAGAAGGGATCTTCGAAAGGATCAGATGGTGAGGCATTAGCCTCTTAGTTTGAAATGGACATTACCCTCTTCGCATGCATGGTGTCATCGGTGATGGGTTTTGTTTGGTATATTGATATTAGAGCTTCATTCCACATGATTAGCGATAAAAGTTTATTTAGTACCTTGGAGGAGAAAGACCTCAAGATGCGCATAGAGATGGGTGACGATGAAAGGTATAGTGTTTCAAGAGTGGCAACGGTTGCTTTTTAGAGGGAGCATTGAGCTATTATCACCTTGACAGATGTGAAGTATGTTCTTGGATTGAAGAAGAATTTTGTATCGATCATGATGTTGGAGGACAAAGGCTACGATGTTGTCTTCAGTAAGGGAAAGGTTTTCCTTAGACACATCACCATGGGATAGGTGAAATAGATCGGTTGAGAGGGAGAGTAAATTACCTCTCAACATGCAGTCCCAGAAGAAGTCTTAAACAATTGTGGAGGAGTCACAATTGGAGATGCTAAGAGGAGACTGAGTGGAGGCATCCACTCATGCAGAGACCTCTAGTAGGGGGCGATTTCAAGCTAAGTGGGAAGAGGGATCACATGTAGCCATACCTCCAGGTGTGAGGTGGGGTGATGTGAAGTGATAGTCCTAAGAAGGCTAAAATAGGGGCGGGATCCTTGAGGTACCCAACCTCTTTGATTAGACCTTGCTACAGGAGCCCCGATGAGGAATAGCAAGACTGGCTGAGTGGGTGGAGACAGATGCATATGGAGAAGCAGAGGGAGCTTCAGCATCAGAGGGTGTTTCTAGCCCAACAAGGAGGTCAGTTGGGAGATCAATTACTTACTTCTTAGTAACTGAGTTGCAGTGTAGCAGTGGGCAGCACGATGCAACATGATGAGAGGAGGTGCAGTGCAGATGTAGTAGCAGTAGCAGTGGGCAGCACAGATGCAATGGGAGGAATCAGTGGGATTGATGCAGTCAGAGATCAAAGTGACAGAGGCTAGAGCAGTCAGATACTGAAGAGCGCAGAGAAGGATTGACAACAGTGTAGATAGGCAGAGTCAATAAAAGCACAGAGTTTTCAGTCGACAGAAGCAACAGCAATCAGAGACTTTGATGACAGATGCATCATACTAATTTAGGTTGGATTTTTTTGTTTTTGTTTCTGGAGTCGTTGGAGAAACAACACTAGAGAGAAGTGTTGCATGCAAAACATTCCAAAGGTTCAGGATCGGGATCGAGTTGAATTCCTATCTTGTTGAGAGGGAGTGTTGAGAATAGCAACAAGAAATGCTAAAAATAACATTCAGAATATTCCAATTTTAATTCGTCCTTGAATTGAAATTGAGAATTACAATTTGAGTTTAGTCTCACCAGCTGCTTGAAAAATAATTAATTAATTCATCTTGAATTAATTAGTTGGAGAAATTTAAGCTAGAAGTCTTTGTGTATTCATGCAACAATTATCCCTTAAATTAAGGAGAATATCCCTTAATTAAGGAGATAAGGATGAATTGTATTTGAGTTGTATTAGTTAGCTCAGTTAACTGAGTTAAGTCCAGTTAAATTAGTTCCAAACAATTTGCGGAACAAATTGTGTTCAGTCAGTTAATGCATGCATGCATGAAACTAGTGTACTCCAGATAACTGAAGATTCTCTCATAAATAACTCATGCATGTCTATTCAGGCAAAGACCCAGTTGAGATTAAAGACAGAGAAATTGTACTTTCAGTTGGAGGAATTTTCCTATAAAGGAAACTCATCCATGAAGAAGGAACAAGGTTCCTTGAAGATTGCGCAGTTATGTTAGTGTGTTGGAGTAGTGTGTGAGATCAGTGTTACACTGGGTAATAGTTGGATCACCCAGGGAAAATTGCGGAAGGAAATAGGAGGGTTGGAGGGTTGAGGAGAAGGTTTGTGAGAAGCCTTGTTTGCCTGTGAGTATCCAAGAGGATTGTACTGAGAGCTGGCTAGCCGTGAGAGCTAAAGTTTTGTAGAATTATGATGTATTTCCACCTTGTATGATAATACAGATAGCAGGGTTTTTTAGTTGAGGCTTTCACCAGAGTATTCTTTTGTATTTCATGTGTATTGATTCTTCTTCTGGTTATATGTGTTCAGCTTGATCTTGCTCAAATATTTTAAGCTTACGCAAAGTTGATAGTAGAAGTAGGTTATAGTATTTTGCTTTGGTATATTGCATTATTGGGTTAACCTACAACAGTTTCTCTACAAGATGTGTAGAGAGCAGAATTTCTATAATCAACACAAGACAAAGGGATGTAAAATGATTTTGGATGATATAGAGAATCAGAGGTAAGTGTAACTGTGAAAGGACAACTCTTGAACATATCAGCGACATGACTGGAAGTTTGGTAGCTTTTAGATCCATAGGATCAGTGGTCATGATGACGTGGCATAGATCAAATGGAAGGCAAAAATAAACGGCCCAACCCAGGAAAGTGAAGATGAAGAGAGGATATCCCAACCCAACATGAAGCACAAAGTGTCATGTCCAAGAGTGAGCTGCTGACACGACTGATTGAATTTCCAAATTTCCCCCCACCATTTCTGGTAGGTACCCTAATTATTTTTTAATCGCAAGCTTGAAGGGGATAGCATATGCTTGCACTGTAAGTTCATCGTTCGGATGAATCTGACCTAGTAAGGTTAATGAGCCCTAGGAAGGAGAAGCTCATATTCGTCATGGCGACGAATACGATGTTGTTGTATGTTTTAATGAGTCCAACAAAGGTGAAATTTGGTATATTTTTCATGTTTAGAGAGTTTGAAAAAGACATGGAAAAGAAAAATCCACATGGTCCCTTTTCGTACATTTGTGTCTCTCGAGCTTGAAGAGGTAGAAAATGATACTTGAGAGAACTGCTTGACCATTTCAGTCAAGGAGTACCTTTTTCATAAATAGTGCATTCTATCCCGAAAAAGGGTTAAACATTTACTTGGCGCGCGATGTTTCACATCCGTTAACGAGTTCAAAACAACAAGAGCTCAACAATATTTTGTGTTGAGGGGGTTGGAAAAGAACTTGAAAGCGGGCCCCCCATTTTATTCTCTTTTACAAGTCAAAAGGGAAAAATACTCGGCAATCTTTTCATTTGAATTTTACGAGTTGATAGAAGCGCTGAAACATGACTTAGTATCATCGTCGAACATCCATCACTTGTCATTGTGCAAAAGGTAAAATGCATTATCCAATTCTTGAGGTAAAATAGGTAAAAAATACTTAAAAACCCTAATATTTCATGAAAACCTGAATAAAAGGAGGGAAAAGTAATTTTTTTTTACCATTTACCATTTTACCTTGTTGTGAAAAACTTTTTACCCACTTTTGCCCTAATTTTTCTGAAGCAGATTGCGGGAGGGCTAGGAGGTCATTTGTTGAGCCGCTAGTTATAGGTAAGAGCCAAGTCCCTAAGCTTCATTTCCATATTTTTTATTCCTATTTTTATCCATTTTTTGGATTTTAGAGGGAGGTTTTTACAAAAAGCTTTCACCCTCAGTCGACGCAATTTCTGGGCATGGAATCATGACGGTCGAGGGTTACTAAAACGAGCAACCGCACCGTTGGCACAATTTTTTTTAAAACAAGTGTGTTGATTCCATGAATAAAGAAAAACCATTTTTTCTCTTAAATCCACCATTCGAATCCAAATGTTAGTTTCAAAAAATGATTATTGACTTGAATACATGGTTTTTGTAGGAAAGAATCATCAAAAACGGTAAACTGGAAAGAACGTGAGCACAAAGATGTGGACACCGAGGCAATGAATGATCCAATTTGCTTGGATGCCTTAAGGAACTATGGGCTCCTTAGGTTCTTTCTCATACCAGGGATGTGGGCTCAACCTAAGATGCTTCGATATCTGATTAGTATCAGGGACATAAATCGGGAAATTTTTATCATTGGTGACCAGGTGCTGGAGTTGGAAACTTTAGACATCTATTTCATCACAAGACTGTTTTGAAGAGGGGAACCAGTCAACCTATATGGGTTACGACTAATTGGGACAAGCATATACATGCTACTTGCCAAACATTTCCCAGAAGCCCTCAAATCCAAGAGCGGCAAGATTGATATTGCCACTGTGTGATATCTTAGACTGAGAGTTCTACTGTTGACTATAAACAGAGTGGTTGGGTCCCAAGCAGAGCATGAAACCAACAAGTTGAAATTTCTATATGCTATCAACTGTACAATGTCAGCGGTCTTCAATTGGGTGGAAGCCATGAAGATCAACATGAAACATCAGCTGTTAAAAGCTAAGGCAGGGAATCTGAAGAAATTTTTCTTCGGATCTGTGCTAGTGACCTTCTTCCTGCAGCGAGTTTCATTGTTCGAGTACTAGCTGACTGAGGTAGATCTGTCGATGCCACGAGACCCATGGATGGTCGGTTGGAGTCATTTGATGCCTAGGATCACCGGGGGCCAGCATATTTCCTATAGGCCTATCTTCCTCTCATGGCTACAATGGCAGGTGATCGTAATGGAGAATTGATCGTACAAGGGTACCGACTTCCACGGAGATCCGAATATACCACTTCTAGATGGGGAGGATTTCGATGATGAAGGTAAAAAATCAATTTTTAATTTTTTTTTATATATATATGTGTTTATAACATTTTGTTTTATCAACGCAGATGTTGGACCAGAGCGTTTTTCCAGGATGTCCCCAATAGCCAGGCGCATCGCTCGCCAGTTTGATGTTGCTCCTTATCAAGAATGAAGTGACAACGAGGAGGAGATCTTGAGGAACCTTGAGGGGTTGACTCGTGGTATCCCAGAGTATGCCTAGGTGGGAGGCATCCCACGCCAATACCAGAGGCATATGGTGGGGTTATCAGATTAGATCCGTCGATTACTGACTCATGTAACACGAGCAGTTTCATGTTACCATGATCACCATGCTGATTAGTTCCTAGGTCAAACATTTTCATTTTTGAGGCCTGCGTGCCATGGATATATGAGGCCTGTGAGCCGTGGATGTTATTTGAACACACATATTATTTTTTGGGGTTTTGATGTATCAAAAATTATCTCCACACACACACACACACACACACACACACACACACGACACATACATACACATACAACACCATATATACACATACATACACACAACACACACACATATATATATATATATATATATGTTGTATTTTCTTGCTTACTATGGTACAAATTATATGTTTTAGTTTTTCACATGTTTCATAAAGGTCTATCCAACACATAATTAGCTAATGCATCTATCATTGTATTCATGTGTCTAGGAATATGATGATATGTAATGTAATAAAAAATTATTTCATGTATACAAATATGTAGATACATTCTCAATATCTGAGGGTTTCTGATAGAATATTTCCTATTGATTTTAAGGACAACAAGTTGTGAATCGATGTCGACAACCAATTCCCGAATGTCAAGAGAAATGGCCTCTGACAACAATTCAATAACTGCATTATATTCAACAATGTCATTAGTTGTGTGACCTAAAAAAATACCTTGAAGATCAATCAACTCACCATGAGGGTCATAAATGGCTCATGCCACGGAGGATAGATTCTGGGTACTACGACAAGCACCATCGCGAAACCAATGTGAGGAGTCATAGACATCTGTAAAGCAGGGAAAAACATAGTAAACATGAAAGTTGTTTGAAAACTAACACACCAAACACCACTGCACAAAAATGAATGACACACTAATGTACACAAGTAACCATGCAAGATGATCTAAGAATAGTACTTTTTGAGATAAAGCACATTTTGGGGCTTGTCTAGAGGATTGCCTTCATAATCAATTAGCTCATAGGCCCCTTTTTGCAACAATCATTTAACAATGTAGGGCCCATGCCACATGGGTTAAGACTTGCTTGCCCCTAGCTTATTGTTAGCTTGATCATATAGTAAAACCAAATCACCTTCAGAGAATGCGCGAGGGGAGACCGACCGATCGAAATGGGACTTGACTTGCTTCTTTTGTGCTTCGATGACCAAAGAAGCAAGACAACGAGTCTCATCCAGTTGTTCTAAATACAAGAGGCACTCTTCTTGAGGTGAGGGTTCGAGGAGAATTTTGACAGCTTGCTTGAGTGAAGGAATTTCGCACTCAATCAGTAACATTGCTTATAAACTGTAGACTAGCTAGAATGATGTGAAACCAGTTGCGTCCTTGGTTGAGGTTCGGTAGGCCCATAGAGTTGAAAAGATCATGAGATGCCAATTGGACTTATGCATCCCAATAGTATGTTGAAGCATCGTAACCAAAACTTTGTTCACAACTTCAACTTGACCATTGGCCTGAGGGTAATACAGGTGTTGGGTTGTGTTATATTCTTTCCATGACTAGATACCCTGGTTAAGGGGGTTAGAGGGTGGATGAAATCCCCCTTTCATTGGACTGATTTCCCGCCCCCCTTGTCTAGGGGGTTTGAGGGGGGTGAGTATCCCCCCTCTACGAGGTCAAGGGCAGTGCCCTGTGGAAATTTTTTTGGACCCTATATTAGGTTGGGCAGACCTACCTATGGTAGTGTGCATGGTTTTCGAACATGATTTTGGACGCGATGGTTTTTAGTCCATGTTATTGGATGCTTCGACATGTATAAATATGTATTGTAACATTGAAAGGAAAATAATGAAAAATCAATTTGGTAGTCTTGGTTATGAGATCCAAGGGAAAATCTTTGTGTATATGTGTTTTATGTATTATGCTCTCGTATTGTTTATTTTCTGCGTTTTATAATTCGTATGCAGGTAATTTTTCACGGTGTTAAAACCTACAATGGGGTCGAGCCATCATGGCGTAAACCCAATGTAGAGGTCAACTCAGCTATCTGTAATCTCGGCAATGGGAGCCATGGTTGGTGACAATGGCTTGAGGTACGCCGAACCTGGAAATAACGTGATTGAATAGAAATTGAGCTGCCGTTTTATCGTCTACAGAGTGTATAGGCATCACTTTGGCCCATTTCGTGAAATAATCCACAACAATGATAATATAACTATGCCCCCCAACTGAACGAGGGTTACATGTCATACAGTCAATGCCCCAATTGGCAAAAGGACCAACAGTAATGACAGGGTGTATGTGAGTGTAAGAGGCGCACATCTTGCACTGGTAATATTGGCATTCATGACACTTGTGAACGGTAAGGATGAGATCCTTAAAGATGGATGGCTAGAAATAACTAGCGGGAAGGATTTTTTGAGCAGTAGCATAGCTAGATATATGAATGCCACATGCCCCAGAATGGTAGTCATTGAGAACTCTCTCAGCCTTCTCGAGTGTAAGACATCGGTGAAGAACTAAATCGACATCGACATGGTATAAAGTATCTCCAATAATATGGTAGGGTTGGGAGTGATGTTGAATGCGTCAATGATCATCCTTAGTCAACACGGACTAGAACATGGACGTCTAGAAATACACTATGATATCACCATACCACGGTTCAAGGGTACTGATCAGGAAAAGAATCTTGTCTGAGAGTTGCTCATTTGCACCAGTGGGGAGAGACATAGAAGGAAGGGAGCAAATCAACTAGGCAAAAACCAATGATTTCTTAGATTTGGCAATAGTAAACACCAAATCAAATTCTTGAAGGATGAAGATCCATTTAGAATACTTACCTCCTAGCAACTGATGAGTTAGGATGTAGGTCATGGGGTTGCATTTAGAAATCACAGTAATGGTGCATAATAGAATGTAGTGTTGAAATCACTGAACAACCTACACGACAGCCAAAGCCAACTTCTCGACATGGGCATAAGACGTTTCGGTGTTGAGGAGATTGCGACTAAGGCAACAAATAACATGTTCATTGCCTTCGTCATCATCTTGTACCAACACCATTGCAATGGTACTAGAGGTTGCAACTAGATAAAGGAAGTAATCACGATGATAATCCGAGGGATGCAGCAAAGGAGCATTTATGAGGAATTGCTTGCTTGAGTAACCGGGTAAACCCTAAAGTTAGCTCAATGTAATTGGGTATGAAATGATAGAGGAAATTTTCTTTTCCCTACAGGCTCTGCAGTTGGTGCAATGAAGATGGTGGGGGTAAATTAACAATGGCCTCGACTTGGATCAAGGTGAATGGATTCCTTAGAAACAATAAAGCTGGGGAGTCATCCAGATTCGACACAGAAAACACATTTATGTGGATTCAATCGAATGTTGTAGTGCCTACAACGAAGAAAAATCTGCCGAAGATGATTAGGGTGATCATGGCGCTTACGAGAATGAGCAGGAAGGTCATCCAAGTAAGGCTGGATGATGTTTCGAATGTCATGAAAGGCATAGAACATCTCCCTCTGAAATGTAGCCCTAGCATTTTTTAGGCTGAAAGGGAGATTTTTGTACGCGAAAGTACCCCATGGACATATAAAATTCATATTTTCTTGATCTGTCGGTGCAATGTTAATCTGGTTGTAACCAGAAAAACTGTTCACAAAGGAAAAAATTTTGCTCCTAGCACATTCATCAATGATTTGATCAATGAAGGGAGTGGGATAGTTATCCTTAGGACAAGCACGATTGAGATCACGATAATCAACACAAACGTGTATCGTGCCTTGTTTCTTGGCCACCAGTACAATATTTGACACCCAATTTGTGAGAGGGATCAAATAATGAATCCAACTTTGAGAAGTTTTTCAACTTCACCCTTGATAGTTGCTGCTTTCATAGGGTGCACTAGGAAAATCCGTTAGTGAATGGGCTTCGCGTGAGGATAAGTTGGTATTTCGTGCACGATTATGCTAGGATCAATGCTAGGCATTTCCTCATATGACCACGCAAACACATCACTGAATTCTTGGAACAAACGAGTATAGATCTTGATCTCATCTAGAGAACAAGTTACCCTGATATGGACATTTTCAATGACACCAGGCTTGATAGAAATATCAGTTGGCATCATTTGGATAATGTTGACCAAATTTCCTTCCGACCATACTTCATGAGTCATGATCAGCGCCTGAAGCGGTACAGAAGAAGAGAACTCTTTGAGACAAGTAGACATGACTGTCGGGCTCGGCAGGAATGAGGAACGATGATGAGTATCATTACAAGGTGGTTCCTCTAGAGGCATTACTTCCATGATACTCTCATCAGCAAGAAAATTCTCGGCTAAGGGATCAAGAGATTCCAAAGCACCAAGCCATGGGGATTGAGAATACGTATCGAGAGATGTCCACGAAACAGGAAAATCAGAGGATACAAAACTTGAGGCTGAAAAAAAATCCACATAATTGATTTCGGTAGGACTAAGTGGCATAACCTCACCCCAGGTATCAACAAGATCCAGTGAAGGTATGACCCAAGGATAAGATTTGACCGAGATCATGTTGATAGAGGCAACATGAGGAGGTGGGAGTGGAAAAATTCCAATCAAGGAAGAATCTTTAAAACGTCTTGCCCCCACACTCTCATAAGGAGCACCGGTGTGCTTGAGATATGGAACATTGCCATTTGAGGAGGAAGATGCAAAGAAAGATAGTTGGTCAACTGTGACAATCTTCCCTTGATGGGGAAAATGAATCACGCAGAACAGGGAGGAGGCTACAACATGCATGGCATGGGTCCATCCCCGTTTGAGTAGAATATTATAATTGAGATTAGTGTCAATAATATCCACCTCGACGTGTACTCTCTTGCCCTCCAAAGTAATGGAAAGGTTGGGTAAGACATCGAATGGTCATGAATCATTCCCGTCGAAGGCTTCCAAAGTGTTAGGGGATTGGTTCAAAGTAGGAGAACCAATTGCCTTCCAACAAGCGATTGACATGATGCAGGTAGAAGCACCTTCATCGATGATGACCCTATGAATGATTTTCTCATTGATGATTACCTGAATGAGAAAGGAATCTAATGAGGCAGTCATGGAATGTGGTTCTCTAGATCAAAACATATCAAATTGGAAATGGTAGGATCAATACCTCCAATAGCCGACAATAATTATTTCCATTGAGACGAACAACTTTGGAGTACCTCGAGAGAAGACATAGCTTATGGTGCCTGAGTTAAATGCTCAACAATATTATAGTGATGAGAGGCTCGAGTGTTGGGATTGTACGAGGACTTCCTTATCACACCTCGAGAAGGTGGTCGAATGGCAGAATCAGGGTTAGGGTGCTTAATATGAAGAGGGCCAAAACTTGGGGCAGAAGAAGAAGGGGTGGCCTCTTTCTCTTTCCCGACTGTTAGAGTAGGAGTTTGATAATATTTTGATCCAGTAGCCACATTAATAGGTGTACTCATCATGAAAACTTGAGATCCAGAGGAAGCAGATGATTGAGGTTGGTTTACCATTTGAGTCTGCTGAGACAGAATTGACTCTTTCAAGACAGCTGGGGTCCCTTTGAGCAAACAACTAACTTCAAACTGTCAGGGACAATCCTTAGTAAAGTGATCCTCCTCACAAATGAGGCACAGATACTTAGGCTTCCATTGTGAAGAACCACCAATAGATGACTTATGAGGACCTTGTTTTGGGGCATCAACTTTACCCTTGCCTTTTCCTTTCTTATTACCTATCGAGGATTTGTCTACTATGGTAGACTGAATAACGTGGACCTCTAAAGTTTTACCCAGGCTAGATGGATTCTGGGAGGGACTATTGGAAGCAATGTTCGAGACCGAATTATGTTTGGAAGAAGATTTCACAGGGGTCTAGGACACTGAACCAATTACTCCATCAACAGGAGGTGTAGCCTGTGACTTCGATGTCATTGGTTCAGATGATGGTCGTGAAGCATCGGGTAATAACTCATACAAAGTGCCAGACAGAGAATAAATGAGATCTAAGTAATGGGAATGATCAATGGCTTGTTCTTCGATAATGCATCCACCCATAGCTATATCGTGAGAAATTGGAGCAACGAATGACTTGGTAAACCTTTTGGTTAGCAACTGATCAACAATCTTGAATTTGATCAGGCGATACCTACATCTCCATTCATGGATGTGATCGGAGATGTGTGTCGTAGTATCTTTCTTAAGCGATGTAAGCAAGTAGGTGCTAGTTTCATAGTGAACCGACAACTAGAAATGCATGAGGAAAGCCATGGCTAAAGAGTTGAAGCCATGGTAAGTACCTCGAGGGAGCTCGATGTACCACTTGGCTGCAAAACCTATAAGGGTTCATTGGAAAAGACGAAGATGAATAGAATCATCAACGTAGGAATTTGAAGAGCACCAGAGGTGATATGTCATCACATGGGCTTGAGGATCTTATTTTGTTTTCCCATCGAACTTCAGACAATCGCTCAGGATCTTGGACGAAACTAAAGACCAGTGTGGCGAATGAAGAATTGGATCATTCGTGGGTTGAGACACATCTGACAACTCTAGTGTAGCCAAGAACAACAATTGAGTATTGAAAGGCATTGGAGGTTGATAAGTGAGTCCAACCAGAGGAGTCCATTCCCACTAGTAAGGATTTTGTCCCCATAGTGGAGGGTTTTGGCCATATGGCATTTAATTTTGCCCCCACTATAGGTTACCTTGGCCGTAGGGAGGATTTTGATCTTGAATGCCTTGGAACTGTCCAACCATAGGTTGTTGATAAGAAACATACTAGTTAAAAGGCTGTTGAGTATGTTGACCTTGGACATATGGATATTGCACCTGTTGTCCCTAAACATATGGGTTTTGAACCTACTACCCCTGAACAAGAGGATTTTGGATTTGTTGTCCTTAGATATAAGGATTTTGCACTTGCTATCCTTGGACATAGGGATTTTGGACCTGCTGCCCTTGGACAAAAGGATTTAGAACCTATTGCCCTTGGAAATTAGGCTTTTGGGCCTGCTGCTGCAGGACTTGACCCTGACCTTGTCCCTACAAGGGTTGACCCTATTGATATGTATATAAGGGTTTCTGTTGCCTAGGCTAGTTTTTCTGCTACAAGGGTTGACCTTGCGACTACAAAGACTGTCCTTGTAGCTGCAGAGGTTGGCCTTATGAAGACATAGGCTGGGAGGTTTGCGAAGCATACTGAATCTGTGGTTGCATGGTTTGTTGCAACTGTTGCGAGGATTTCCCCTACGGTTGTTGCAATTTCCCTTGCTGCGGCAACATCTGCCCCTAGTATTGCGCGGACGGCCCTTGCTGCAATGAAGGTTTCCCTTGTTACTGTAGAGGCTTTCCTTGTTTCTGCAAGGGTACTTGAACAGTTCCTAGATTAAGACCTTGGAAATTGCCAAACTGTATCTGGCCATAGCCACCTGAAAAAATGGATGGACCAGGCTAAACATACTGTCCAGGCTGAAGGACGTAGGTAGATTGACCATCCCTTGAGAACCATATGGAGCATAAGGAGCTTGGTACTGAACTTGAGCCTCATAAGGCTATTGATATTAGAAATTGCTTGACCCAGACAAACCAACGAGATGTTGGATCTGTTGGTACTAGACATTGCTTGATCCAACAGGACCAGTAGGGTTTTGGATAACATCAGAAGAAGGCTAGTTCATCCCAACCATGTGAGCCCATGAGATACTCACATTGGTTGTGCTTGACATCATAGAAACACTTAGATTCTGCTCCTCATGTGGTGGTATAGCTTGTCCACTTACTGGAGGGGTCAAAGAACTAACCATCAGAAGAAGGCTAGTTCATCCCAACCATGTGAGCCCATGAAAAGTCCTAAATGCAGTTAAATGAGATAAGACCCTTTCAATTTGATGAATTTTCTATACTGGAGAGGGTATAAAACACAACCAAATGCAAACAATCAAGCAACCGAAAGCGAAATGATTTTTCACTACTTCACTTTTTGAAAAAAAAAAACTAATGAAAAATTCATTCCAATTCCTAGTTTTCTAGCAAGTACACTCCAAACAATCTTTCAAAAGTAAAGAGAATTCTTTTTCCTTTTCAAATGCAAATTCCAATCCTAGTCTTCAATGATGCTTACTAATGTAACATATTGATGCAGAAAACTAGAATTATGTACTTTTCATGAAATGACAAAATGAATTTCTCATAAAACACTTCAATGAAAAAATTTCGAGACAATCGATTCTCAAGCAAATGAAAAACACAAAAAGAGAATCTCTTTCAATTAATGACACAATGACTTCACCAAAAACAATACAAGCAATGTGATCTATGCCAGAAAAGAGACGTTTAGACAAACAAATGAAACTTTTCAAACTTCTGTAATGGATACCAAAGCAATAAGAGGACTATAAACGAGATGTAAGGAGTAAATTTACGAACAACTTGACTCACTGGGTTCACAATCAACTGAATGGATGACAACTTAGATGCCTTAGGGTTACAAACCATCCACAGTCTCAAGAAGTCAAGTAAAAAGAAGGCAAGTCAACAAGAAAGTAAACCAAGTGAAATGCAACTTTCGAGTCAAGGAGAAGATAGTCTAAACAACTTATAAGGAAGAAATCAAGAGAGCAAGACATACTAGCCAAGATCTGGGGTGAACCCTAATCTTCACTTGCAGGCATCAGAGCTACTGCCTAACTGACAACAAGCACCATAAGGGGGTCAACGTGACTATTTTTTAGCATATCGCGCTGATCAGCACGATTGTCAATGAAATAAGCGCGCTGAGAGAGGACGCAAAGAAAAAAATACAAATTTTCAAAAGTTGAGACCATACTTGCTACTGCGAATTTCAGATCCAGAGCAGTAAACAAAGCAAAGCAAAAAAAACTAAAGGGAAATGGCAAAACTAGGAAAGTTCAAACAAAACCATGAAATTCCAAGTAAGCAAACAGAAGGATTGGTTTCCCTAGTGGAGTCGCCAATTTTTGGTGAAGTAAAATTCTAAGTGTGGACACAAACTGTTGAGATTGCAACAAGATGATGGAGCTTAGTGAAAAGAGTCGCCTTCACTAAGTGGGCCCGCAGGCTATTTTTGGCGCAAGTCTATTTTTAGACTATGTCTATTTTTAGACATATGGATCATGTCTATGGATTGCAGGTTGCTGTTTATGGATGATTGATCAAGTTGGAAAAATAGATGGACTTCTATTTTTAGACCACAGCGGAGTGACACCACAGCGGAGTGACTGCTCAGTCTAAATATAGAACAGTCAAATATTATTAGCTCATAATAATATTTAGACTATAAACTTTGTCTTATTCTCTTGGAGCACTTCAGGATGAGCTACGGATGTGGTACATGCAGATCCCAGAAGGAAATACGTGGTTACCTATGGGATGACTAATATTTGCATGCAGGACTTCAGTTAGAACTCAAGTGAGTTGAGTTTAGTGGACTGGAGGTGCAGTTGATGAAGTTGTGTTCAGTTTAGCTTTGTTAAACTGGTTGTATTTAGTCTAACTGGCAAATAGACTAGAGATGAGTTGGGTGAATTAGTTATTAATTAATTCACAAGTTATTAACTCATAATGCAACTATAGAATACATCAATTAACTCAGTTGCATGTCAGTGCATGTTCAGTTCAGCAGGGACAGGTGTTAGAGGATCAGATTGCTATCAGTTGTGACTATAGCTGTGCATGATGATTTGCACAATCAGAGGGATTGAGTATTGCCAATGAGGATTGCATGGTATATCCAAGGGAAATACGAATTTGGATCATTGATTCATCAGTATTCTCATGTAGGATTGCGCAGTGGAGGCAGGCAAGCAGCGAAGGAGATTTGAGCCAGTGATTGATTCAGATCTGAGTTGTATTGTGTGTAACAGAGGTGGAGATACTTGTGAGAAGTATTATGCTGTGTAATGTTACATGACTCAATCATTAATATACAGATATTTGGGGTTTTTAGTGAGATGCTTTCCCCGGGATACATACTGTGTTAATGTGTGAATGCTCTTGATGTTTTATTGTTATTGATGCTGCTATATTGATGATCAACGTAGAGGAGCTTATGTTTTGTGTATGTTTTCCGCAATAGTACATGATCAGGGTAATCTCCATTGAATATGTGTTAAATTATTCAAAATTTCTACACAAACAATTCCTCTAGCCCGAGAGCGGGTCTAGCCACAAACAAGACATTCTATGGAATATTTCCTTAGGTTAGAACCAATTAAGAGGGCCTACCTCTTAGTACGCTTGTCCCGTTTTGTGATGACTTTGTTTCCTCTCTCCAACTATCTCTCGTTTCCTTCTTCGAGCACCTGAAACAAGTAAACAACAACGAACAACAACCGTGATAATAGACAAATTGTATTCAACCTACTTAACAAGTCAAGAAACATTAAGCCATAAACATGTGGGATGACATATTATGTAGGAAATCAATCGATAATTGCATATATATTAAATCAGGAAGAGATTACAACCATGTCTTGACATTGTTGTTCTCCTCCGACAAATCCGGGTTCCCACACACTTCCATTAGCATTCCATGATGGACTCAACAATGGTAGTTTTAAGGCTCTTCCCTTTAGTATTCACACTAAACCAAATTCACACTTCTCCCTCACACACAACTAGAAAGCTACAACTATGAATAACTTGCTGATTACTCCACAATCAAAACTTTAACCAGAGCCTAATTAGAACTAGCACACCAACACTAGCTTGTGCTTAGGAAAATTGGAGGTTTATATAGCATGGATGGAAGGGAGATGGTTCCTCTTCTCATGGGAGAAGGTCTTATCTCTTGAGGTAGTTCCATCCTAATAGGGGAAAGGAGCCCAAACTGACCTCCTCGACTCCATCTGGCCCAACCATTTACCAAACTTCCATTACAAAGTTCTAGAGCTAGAAGCTTCATCTCCTTATTTAAAAAACTTTCCAAAAGAGGATTGACACAACTAGGACAAGGCTTAGTCACTCCGGTCGATGCTAGTGAAATTTGAAATCCCTGCATATTGGTGTGAGGAGGACACAGGTCATTAGCGTCAGTCTTGTAAACTAGGAAAAATAGAGGATTTTTGGGAAATGATGCAAAAGGGAATTATTCTGCTCATGAAGAGGGAGACAATGAGAGTTTATTCATGAAGGGAAAGTAGGTAGGGTTCATTGTAGAGTTCCTCCATGATCATGGAACAGGGAGTATGGGGACAGTGAGAAAATGTTGTGTAACAACCATGCCCTGCCCGCATGATATGAATTTCAAAGGAATGAGACCATGTGTAAGTCTTGGGAAAATTTGGTAGAATTGTTAAACCTTGGATTATGTAACCTAAGGGAAAGGGTGCCTGCTCTTTGCAGTGTATCCTATCGGTACATGTTACTCAAAGAACTTCAAAAAAATTGGGTATTTTGTTGTAATCAGGATAAAAACAAATAAAAACATTTAATTTGTAAATGTTGACCTTGATTCCGAGTTTTGTAGAAATAGGTATTCCAAAAAGAAAGAAACAAGAAATAAGAGGAGAGAAATATTATGAATAGTATTCATAATTCGGATCTAGAATAGAAGAATAAATATTTTCAATTTGAAATATAAACGAAAAATATTTTAAAGTAGAAAATTTGAATATGGGTTAAACAAAAATGAAATTTTAAAATGCCTACAGTTTCGGCTTACAGTTTGTAAAGGGTATGTGATCAGCTGAGCAACAATCCCTGCCGTGACACTAGCCAAGCCATTGATCAGTGCGTTAGACATTCTATCTATTAACAAAATATATGAAAAAAGGCCCCAAATTTAGTGCCTCGAGTTAAAACCGTCTAGAAACTAATAAACAAGAAACTAAAAATATTTTCTACATTATTTACAGAGTAAATTACCTGGCTTGGGTTCCAATGCAGACTAGCAGAGAAAAAGAAAATATTACCTTATAGAATGATTACAAATAAGCCAAAATTTTAAAGCCACTACAATAGAACCCCAATTGAGAAAATGTAGCATGTTTTCGAACAGGTCAACAAGATATGCATAAGTTGCAGAGACATGGACTCCACCATGGAATGAACGAGGCCGAGGTTAGGGAGGGTAGAGTTTTGATAAATGGAATGATGAGACACATGGCCCTCATGGTAGATCCCACATAGCATTTTGTGTAGGATGATTACTATGTTATGTCCACAATTGTTACATACAAATGATGGTCAATTGTAATATATAAAATTTGCGTGGGGTACATGTGCCTCATGCCTCACCCTAAGAGGTGTAACGAGAAAAGGAGTGCCTTCAGAGAAACTCAACTGCCAAACACATAGTTTTTCACAGAGGATGGATTGGGAGTAGCCGTGACCATGCCTCCTGCCTCACCATGAGAGGTGTTCGCCATGGGAAGTTCAACCTGCTTTCTCATGAGCTATAAGCTTGCCCACTAAACCTTGCACTACGGGAAGGAATTAAAAGCTTAGGTCTATGCTAGGATAAATCGATTCTATTTCCATTTGATAGTTATTTATAAACACTTTGGGACCTGAGATGAGCTTACCTCAAGAGGCAAGAAGTGCGCTTAGAACATGAGATGACAAAAGGATTTGGAAGGTAGGAGGCATGTTACTAATCCTATCGTAGTGTAATCCTATTCTGGAAACCAATAGATGATGTGTGATTATTTCTTCATCATCCTCACTCGCTTCTAGTTCTTTTGTCTTCCATGCTTTCGAGTTTGACTACTCTTTATGAACAAGCCCTGTCCCTACAGTGTCTCTGGGTAAGGTGCCAAGGCTGGGATTTTCTCCGATAGGAGAGTCTCTACTTTTTGATATCCCTGGTGTGCAGGGTCATCCATTCAGTGCCATTATGGAGAAAATGAGGAGAGCTCAAAACAAGCCATATGGCAGAATGGAATTGTCATAAGTGATCCAGGTCTGGGTGTGAGAAAGGACCCTTCCTAGACATTTTACTTTCGTAATGTGTTAAATTGCATTTTTAAAAGAACCTAAATGAATACATGTGCATGTTGTAAAGAAGAGGAACATGTCAATCATCAACAACACAAAATAACAAGATGTTGATAACAGAGTTCGTCCAGAAGGGACTATGTCTCCAGGCCCCGATGTCAAGATGGTATAGGCCACTGCATTAAGTGCTGTCAATAGTGATGATGTACATAAGAGATGACATTTCTATCATACAAGGAAAATTCCCTCACGCAGGAGTGGCTCCAAGTGATGTTCCACTCTCCGAATTCTCAGTCAAAAAGACTCCTATTAGTATGACACAAACTCATGCATGATGAGAATCCAACCAACATGGCATAAGAGGGATCTCAATGCAAACATACATGACAACATCATGAGTATCCCAACAACATACAATAAAGGGATCTCAAAACACAACATTACGAATCATAACAACAAGTACATCACATAGACGATTCCGCGTCACATCAAGTAGGAATCATGAAAACAAGTAATAATAAGATCCCTCATCAACATCAAATAGGGATTTGTGTAGCACAATGCATAAAAAAATAAGTACATGAACATACTGTATATACCTCACAACTAAGGGCCATTTGAAGAAGCGGATTTCAAACTGCTGAAGTTGTTCATGCCATCGATCTCGTGGCATCAATCGCATGGAAATGGCTACTCACACATAAATGCTAACACCTACATTCCACTTAGAAAAGTGGCTAAAGAATATAATGAGCAAATGAAAAATCTAAAGGCACCATCAGATTTTTGGCATCGAATAGTGCAAAATTGACTGTCAAATTTTTGAATTCTGAGAAATTGAGAATTTGGGGCTCAAGGAATCTTTTAGATTCCCCCTATATTCCTTAAAGATTCTACTCCAAAGGTGGACTGGAAATTTGTAACTCAAAAGGTGAATCTTCCCTCGCCATTGCGATCCTTACAGAAAACTGTGAAAAATGACTATAAACTTGAATATATTCCGACATGGAGAAAAATTACCTCCTTGGGAAAATTTCAAGGATCATGGTTCAGTTCCCTATTTCTGTAGTAGTGACGGTTCCACCCACATATTGAAAAATGGCCAAAATATGAAGAACTCTAATGGAGAAATGGGCAATGCCATTGCATTCGTGGCGTCGAGAAGTGTTGAAACCATATAAAATTTGTCAAAATCTAACAAAGTGAAAATTTGGCCCT
>APFE031708139.1:0-10715 GCA_000404065.3 Pinus taeda | reverse complement strand
AAGAACAAACAAATTTCATTGCCATAAAAAATAAAAGAAACTAAATATTTTCTACGAAGGATATCAAATAAGATATTCATCTATTCTGTCATAATTGGATTTGCATTACGAGTGCTGGGAAACTTTTCTCATGTGCTAGCTTTCGGACTCTATTTAAATGGTATAATTTAAGTGGGTGTTTCCTCAGAGACACAACTGCTAAAAGTTGCCTGGATTTAAATGGGTAGAACTTAAATCTATACAATAGGGCCTTCTTGAGAATACATATTATTTTTTCTTATTTTGAGTTCACATCCAAGCCAGACACCAAAATGGTGTTGTAAAACATAATATTTGATTTCAAGTGCAATGGATAAAAAGCTATTGTAGATAAATCAGACAATTAAAAGCTGAAAACACAAAACCGACGAGATTGGGGAAGAAAGCAGAAATTTATTTTATTCATATCAGTACACAATATCCAAAGGTCCAAGTTCATCACTTATCTGAAAGGAGAATTTGAAAAAATACCATATTGATCATATATAGTGGCAAACTTCCATACTCAACTTTTCTTCACTTAAATTCTAACAAAAATTATCTTCATACAACCCCTTGATGTTTGAAAATAAATAAGAATAAAGCATATTACAGTTATCGCAGTGTTCAAGTCTGTGACTCATACTTGCACAATGCATCTCACAAAGTTGTAGCATATCATGTTGACATACTCCAATATAAATGCTTTACACCCCTTCAATCATTATCTCCCTTACAACTTGCCTTGCACTCAAATGTGCTTTTAATACACATATTTACATTCCTCCCTAAACTCAATAAATATTTATAACATTATGACTGATACAATCAAGAACATAGCCTAGCTTTCAATTTTCAAAGTTGTAACATGGAGTGCTTTTAATACACATATCTACATTTCTCTGTAAACTCAATAAATATTTATAACATTATGACTGATACAAACAAGAACATAGCCCAGCTTTCATTTTTCCAAGTTGTAACCACTGTCAGCACAAAATGTTACTTTATTGTGCATACTATGGTTTAAAAACCATAGTCTCTCTATAGATCAACTCTTTGATCTAATCCTCTCTTAACGTGTGCTGCTCAAAATCAATGCTGAATGGCATGGCACAAGTGGGTTCATCACTGATATCATGTAGATTTTCCAGGCACGGATGGGAGGTGCCTCTTCCACTGTTCCAAAACCAACAAACATATTTGTTTAACCAATTTGACCTATAAAATCAATTGTACTACCATCCAAAAGAACAAACAACTTTCATTGTCATAAAAAATAAAAGAAGCTAAAAATTTTCTACAAAGGATATCAAAATAAGATATTCATCTACTTTTGTCAGAATTGGATCTGCATTACCATGTGTTAGGAAACTTTTACTAGTTGCCTGGATTTAAATGGGTAGAACTTAAATCTATAGAATAGGGCCTTCTTGAGTGTACAATTTCTTCTTCTTCTTCTTATTTTAAGGTCACAACCAAGGCAAACACCAAATTGGTGTATAATACCCCCTTATTCGTGGGACAAGGAACAAAATTTGATCTCGATACTAGATGTCAAATACTGTGACATAAACAACCATAATCCAAAAAGGATTAGTCCAACTTATACAAGGATGAATTAAAAAGTTCTGCTTTAGCAAACCAATAAAGTAATGACCAACCAACGAGAAAAAGAGGTAATGTTGTGCACCTGTGATACTCTGATTTGGATCAAATGTCAACATTCTTTCACAAAGATAAATTGATAATGGACACACATGAGGGAATTTTTGAGTAAATGAATGCCTTGGATACTATGGAAGTTGCTAAATAAATCTTCTACCATTATCACTTCGAACAAATCCAAGGTCAACCTCAGTTGGCGTTCCAATCAACTACAAAGGCAATAAATGCTTTCTCACCGCATTGGCATTATATTTAAATTATAGCCATAACTTCAACCATTCAACCAAAACTGTAAAATGTCTTTATGTCATTTAACCGAAGACAAGATATGAACGAGAAGCATGGCTCAAACTTCAATAGGCTTAAAAGTATACAACCATTATACATGGCAAACCGTAGTAGGAAAATATTACAATCAATGGCCTTTACCTATATCAATAAACACAACCAATGCACATGATCCCTTCCAAGGAATAAGGGTTGTTTCTTCATCAATTCAATGAAAATACAACCTACTGGCCAAACATCAATGGTTGTAGTGTAATCTGATGAATTTAGCAGCAATTCTGGAGCTCTATACCATCTAGTAACCACATATTCTATCATGAAATCATTTTTATAAGTAATCTGAGCCATACCTAAATCACATATCTTTAGATCACAATTTGCATTCAGTAGAATATTGTTGGGCTTCAAGTCCCTATAAAGGACATTTGCAGAATGTATATATTTCAAATCTCACAAAATCTGATACAGAAAGTACTACAATAAACAATCCATGTACAAACATTAGCCTCTAACAAACAATATTTGAAGGAACTCATTCATATAAACTATGGCACAAAAACGCATACTAGAACGTAATACCAAGAAACAACAATTCCTGCCTTTCTTCAAGCATCAACTTCTAAGGATGTTTCTGAACAAAACCCCACTTTGCAAGTGGTGGGAGGTCAAACTCATGCACTTTATAGGAAACTTATCAATCATTATAAGCTTGTATTTCAATACTATATGATAGATGAAGAAAGAAGGGTTGCCATGGAAACTTGTATTGATGTAGTTCCCTAGAAGCTATCTGAGTCTCTAACCTCCACGCGAAATCAACCATAAACAACCATAATTGACAAAGGATTAGTCCAACTTATACAAGGATGAATTAAAAAGTTCTACTTTAGCAAACCAATAAAGAAGTGACTAGTCAACGAGAAAAAGAGGTAATGTTGTGCACCTGTGATCGTTTGGTTTGGATCAAATGTCGTCATTCTTTCATAAAGATGAATTTCTAGTGCATTCACATGAGGGAATTTTTGAGTAAATGAATGCCTTGGATACTATGGCAGTTTCTGAATAAATCTTCTAGCATTATCACTCTGAACAAATCCAAGGTCAACCTCAGTTGGTGTGCCAATCAAGTGCAAAGACAATAAATTCTTTCTCACCGCACTGGCATTATATTTAAATTATAGCCATATCTTCAACCATTCAACCAAAACTCTAAAATGCATCTATGTCATTTAACCAGCGACAACATATTAACAAGAAGTATGGCTCAAACTTCAATAGGCTTAAAAACATATAACCATTATACAGGGGAAGCCGCAATAGGAAAATATTACAAGCTATGGCCTTTACCTCTATCAATAAACGCACTTGATGCACATGATCCCTTCTAGGGAATAAGGGTTGTCTGTTCATTAATTCCATGAAAATACAACCTACTGACTAGACATCAATGGTTGCAGTATAATCTTATGAATTTAGCAACAATTCTAGAGCTTTATACCATATACTAACCACATATTCGATTGTGAATCAGTTTCAGAAGTAATCCGAGGCAGACCAAAATCACATATCTTCAGATCACAATTTTCATTCAGTAGAAGATTTCTAGGCTTCAAGCCCCTATGAAGGACATTTGCAGAGTCTATATATTTCAATCCGGCTTGCAAATCTAATACAAAAAGTACTACAATAGAAAATCCACATACAAACATTAGCCTCTAATAAACAATATTTGAAGGACCTCATTCATATAAAGTATGGCACAAAAACGCATACTAGAACGTAATACCAAGAAACCACAGTTCCTGCCTTTTTTCAAGCATCAACTTCTAAGGATGTTTTTGAACAAAACCCCACTTTACCGGTGGTGGGAGGTCAAACTCATGCACTTGATAGGAAACTTATCAATCATTATAATCTTGTATTTCAATACTACAGGATAGATGAAGAAATAAGGGTTACCATGGAAACTTGTATTGATGTAGTTCCCTAGAAGCTGCTTGAGTCTCTAACCTCCATGAGAAATCAACCATAAACAACCATAATCCACAAAGGATTAGTCCAACTTACAGAATTATGAATTAAAAAGTTCTACTTTAGCAAACCAATAAAGAAATGACCAGTCAACGAGAAAAAGAGGTAATGTTGTGCACCTGTGATCCTCTGATTTGGATCAAATGTCAACATTCTTTCACAAAGATAAATTACTAATGCATGCACATGAGGGAATTTTTGAGTAAATGACTGCCTTGTATACTGTGGCAGTTGCTGAATAAATCTTCTAGCATTATCAACCTAAGTTGGCATGCTAATCAACTGCAAATACAATAAATACTTTCTCACCGCACTGGCATTATATTTAAATTATAGCCATATCTTCAACCATTCAACCAAAACTGTAAAATGTCTCTATGTCCTTTAACTAGAGACAAGATATGAACAAGAAGAGTGGTTCAAACTTCAATAGGCTTAAAAGCATACAATCATTATATAGGGCAAGCCACAGTAGAAAAATATTACAAGATATGGCCTTTACCTCTATCAATAAATGCAGCTGATACACATGATCCCTTCTAAGGAATAAGGGTTGTATGTTCATCAATTCCATGAAAATACAACCTACTGACTAGACATCAACGGCTACACTATAATCTGATGAATTCAACAGCAATTCTGGAGCTCTATACCATCTAGTAACCACATATTTGGTCATGAAATAGGTTTCAGATGTAATCTTAGCCACACCAAAATCACATATCTTCAAATCAAAATTTTCATTCAGTAGAAGATTGTTGTGCTTCAAGTCCCTGTGAAGGACATTTGCAAAGTGTATATATTTCAATCCTCGCAAAATATGATACAGAAAGTACTGCAATAGACATCCACATACAAACATTAGCCTCTAAGAAAAAATATTTGAAGGACCTCATTCATATAAACTATGGCACACAAAGACATACTAGAATGTAATACCAAGAAACAAAAATTCTTGCCTTTTTTCAATCATCAAATTCTAAGGATGTTTCTCAACAAAACCCCACTTTGCAGGTGGTGGGAGGTCAAACTCATGCACTTGATAGGAAACTTATCAATCATTATAAGCTTGTATTTCAATACTAGAGGATAGATGAATAAATAAGGGTTGCCATGGAAAATTGTATTGATGTAATTCCTTAGAAGTTGTCTGAGTCTCTACCCTCCACGAGAAATCAAGCTTTAACTTTAAATGAGTTGCATCCTAATTTTCCTAAGATGGCCAATGATAATGACAAGTCCCCAAGGTTGGACAATTTCCATTGTGAGTTGTGTAAAGCCTGGGTGTTCTGTTTTCTATGCGAAAAGTGAAAATGGGGAACCAAGATGAGATGAGTGCAAGAAAATGTGAGCTAAATGAATGGAATACCATGGTTGAGGTGTTGTATGAATACCATGGTGGAGGTGTCGAATGAGACATTTCCTGCACACAAACCCTGTCTAGCAGCGATAAGTAGGGAATTTGCAAAACAAGAGGGCCAATCGTATACAAGGCACAAAGTCTGGTTCAGAGTGTGTCAATAATAGGACCATCAAGCTCATAAAAGGTATTAAGAATTACAAATTCGGCTTCTAGGGAAGCCTGTGTTTCACTTCTGAGAAACTGAAACATGTAATTGGAGGAGTATGTGAGTTGCAATCATTTAGGCAGATATTTTGCATGCAATTGGGGCATTCCAGGAATGTAGGGGATTATTTGATCCATTTACCCATTTGTGAATCAACTCTCATCTGTAGCAGCAAGTAATGCGATACAGAGTAAGATCTCTCTTCGTAATCTAGAGGGGGTTAGAAATTAGAACCCAAAATCAATGCAGTGAAAAAACAATGCAGCTGGTGGGAGGTGAATCTCATGCACTTGATAGGAAACTTATCAATCATTATAATATTGTATTTCAATACTACAGGATAGATGAAGAAATAACGGTTGCCATGGAAACTTGTATTGATGTAGTTCCCTAGAAGTTGTCTGAGTCTCTAACCTCCACAAGAAATCAACCTTTAACTTTAAATGACTTGCATGCTAATTTCTCTGAGATGGCCAATGACAATGACAAGTCCCCAAGATTGGAAAATTTCCCTTGTGAGTTGTGCAAAGCTTGGGTGTTCTGTTTTCTATGTGAAAAGGGAAAATGGGGAACCTAGATGAGATGAATGAAAGAAAATGCTAGCTAAATGAATGGAATACCATGGTGGAGGTATCGTATGAATACCATGGGGGAGGTGTCTATCTAGCAATGACAAGTAGGAAACTTGCAAAACAAGAGGGTCAATCGTATACAAGGCATGAAGTCTAGTTCATAGTGCATCAAATATAGGACCATCAAGCTCATAAAAGGTATTAAGAATTACAAATTTGGCTTCCAGGGTGGCCTGCGCTTCACTTCTGAGAAACTGAAACATGTAATTGGAGGAGTCTGTGAGTTGCAATCATTTGGGCAGATCTTTTACATGCAATTGGGGCATTCCAGGAATGTAGGGGATTATTTGATCCATTTACCCATTTTTGAAGCCACTTTCTTCTGCAGCAGCAAATAATACGATACAAAGCAAGCTTGCTCTTCATAATCTATATGGGGTTAGAACTTAGAACCAAAAATCAATGCAGTGAAAAAACAATATTCAATAAGAGATATACCTTTGAGAGGAATATAACCATGGTCGGTGAGAAGAGGGATGAAGAAGAAAGCAAAAAAATTGCAAGCACTCTGCGACCGTACAGACAACCCTTTAGGATAGAGTTGAATATGATTGGCACAAGATAACCTTTAGCTGTAACCAAGCTTGCAAGCACAGGATAACCTTCATCCATAACCAAGCTTGTAAGTTTCTCAAATGATGGTTGAGGCCATTCAATAATGAATTGTAACCAACAATTCAAAACAATCTAATGGCTGAAATTATTTCTATCGTCTAACATCAAAATCAATGATTCACAATTGTACAAGTGGCATAGGAGGGGAGTTGGTCTCAGAGGGAAACACCTTACGTCATAAATATGTTATGTGCAGATGTTTTAATTAGTTTTTTCACTGTAAATGTTTAAGACATTGAATCCAATACTATGATATTCTATCATATCCCCCTTCGAATAACACAATCATAAATATTATCTTCTCATTAACAACACTTATTTTCCTCATTCTTCAATTGTATTTGCAGTGCCATCCTATTCACTATCTTGGTATACCACCAAACTTCAACATTCCAACATATGCCTACATTAGTAATCAAGTAAGCATACATATTATAGAAATTATCAAGAAACACTTATCTTATGCACAAGATTTCTCAATTCCATGATGTAAGCATATATTCAAATATATTTATGCATTTTTTATTAAATACTTATCTCTATGGATATGCATCTATCCCATATAATGGCTTCCATAGGAAATAATTATTTTCATTATCCTTTCTAACTCACACACAAGATTCTAGCCACCATCCCACATGAACTTTTAAGTTTCCTCCTTGATACACTCACCCTCTAGGCTTATATTTCCCTTATCTACTAAACAATCCCTTAGGTGATCCATCTTGTCATGGATTTCTCATGTAAGGAGAGCACTAAATTACTACTAGACATGAACTATTAGTATATAACATGTGGCAATCACAGGGTTCCTTTGTCCTAACAATTTCCTTTCTTCGAGGGTTTCCATCTTCAATATCCATCATCTACCATGTATCATACACTTACAGTTAACATAGATATATTCATAATAATACAACTTATAAATTCCGATTCTAATTCATAAAGAATATCATATTTCATAAGTATGAGATTCCTTCTCATAGTGTTTGGCTCTTGTGTTTTACAACACCTAAATTCTTATATAATTGCACTCATTTTCATATTTGAGACCATTCTACCTACAACCTAAACTTTTCAATCAACCAAATAAAAGTGAGTATCTATCAATATAATCCTTTCTTTCAATATTTACTACCATCCATGAGGTGTTCTAGAATAATATTAACAAACTAATAATTCATTCATTTTTAGTTGTTAATCATACTCAATGAAATGGAACTATGATTTTGTTGAAAATAGCAACAAGAAATGCTAAATATAGAAGTGTTAAATTTAGTACTACCATAAATAGCATTTCGGGATACCTTCCTATTTCAGTGAGTCCCTGAACTAAAATAGAGAAGTAAAAAATTCGAATTTGATCTTAGCAGTTGTTTGTAAAATAATTAATTAATTCACTATGAGTTAATTAGTTGTAGAAAATCAAACATGAAGTCTATGTGGGGACATGCAATAGTTTCTCCATTGATTGAGGAATTTATCCATCAGTTAAAGATATAAGGTTGAGTTGTAATATTGAGTTGTAATTAGTTGGCTTAGTTAACTGATTCAAGTCTAGTTAGATTAATTCAAATAGTTTGTTGAATTAATTGTGAGTTCAATTAGTTAATGCATGTATGCATGTAACTGTTGCACTTCAGATAACTGAATATTCTCTCATAAATAACTCATGCATGTTAGTTCAGACAAAGACCCAGTTGAGATCAAATGGAGGGACAGTGTACTATCAGTTGATAGAATATTCCATTGTGAATATATCTTGCATGCATAAGGAATTATTTCCTTGAGGATTTCACAGTTACTTCTTCAGGTTTTGTGAGTGTGACAAGGCCAATTCACACATGTGGCATCACTGGACCGCAAGAAAAATTGTGAAAGGAAATAGGAGGCTTAGAGGGCTTGAGGAGGACATATAAAATGTCTATTTAGTCAATGAGCCATATTGTTTGATTGCAGAGAGAGAAGGATAGCTTGAGAGCTGATTATTTTTGTAACGTGAACAAGATTTCCACTTGTATGATAATACAGAGATTGGGGTTTTGTGCTGAGGCTTTCCCCAGGATATTTCTTTTGCGTTATGTGTCATTGATTTCTCATTCTCAGTTATACGTGTTCTCATTGATCTTTCTCAATTCGATTAAGCTTCCGTAAAGTTTGTTGTAGAAGTAGATCTTGTATTTTGCTTTAGTCTATTGCATAATCTATTGATCTACAGTGGGAATTTCTATAGATTCAATGTACATGGGTTACTTAATATACCTACCATTACAAGCTGAAACTAAATATTTATTCCAATAAACCAATGTGCCAATACTCATGATCACATCTACTCGATGTATATTTGTCGCTTGATATCAAAATACTACATTTCTATACCATGTATTCCACCATCATCACTTGGAAGGTCTAGCCAACACCTCAAAACATCATCTAGTCATATCCCATCTATACCTTAGGAATACTATGAGGAACTTCCCTTATCTACTATATATTACCTTAGGAATCCTCTCCTCTATGGGATCTCCTCACTATTTGCAAGAAGGTTAAAGTCTACAACACCAATATAAGTAGGGAGCTAATTGGACACTTGTGCAATATTATATCCTTCCATATCCTCCAACAATATGGTATCGCACATTAACTCTATTGGCATTCACTTTCATGTGTTATACAAATTCATAACATGATTATGTTACCCATTCACTCATTGTCGTGTAACTCAATCGTGAGATACTAATTCATGGTTGAATGATCCGAATCGGATCCATAAATGACTGTCAAAGAACCATGACTGTATCAAGACGAAACAAATCCTTGAAGAATCCAAAACAACAACTGAAAACACCCTGAACCAGTGGCCATGGCAGCCGGCATGGAACGACGAGGACCTCGGTCAAAGCACACTAACCGAGGCCCATGGAGACTGCGCAAGAGGTTGATGTAGCCCCTGGGAGCCCTGGAACGGGAAAAGGAGCTGATTTTCGATGCGCGATTGCTGGGAAAACCGGGATGAAATGGAGGGGCCTTAAGCCCTTGGTAACGTTGGGAGCTAGAGAACCACGAGTGGAGAAACAAAAAGTGCTAAAGGAAAAAGGCGGGACCCACGCTCTCGAAAAACTAACAGTATTGATTGGGGTGCCCTCACGCAGTAAATGGTTTTGGAGAAAGTGGAGCGATCACACTCAGCGATCGATGCGTGGCAGTGGAGGTGAGAGAAAAACCGTCGTGATCATGTGTTATCGGTCGAGCAAGTCAACCGCGCTTGACGTGCATATGACGTTGGATCTGGAGGAGCCCAGATCGGATGGCTGAGATTGCACCCGATGGAAAGAAGCGGAATCAACAGGGGATTAAGCCGCATTCTAAAGGGATTTGGAATCTGTTTGACCACCACAGTGGAAAAGAACGTATAACAACAGAAATGAATTGATGATCATGTTGGCACCAATTAGATGGAGACACGTGGTTTCTTCCTGAGTGTTCGTGCTGACGCCGAACAGGGAATTCCAAGCACGCAGGCGGAAGAGGAACCGAATAGGCATGAGGATCGAATGGCTAAAGCCATGAACAAAGACAGTCGAATTCAAGCAGGGAAGAGTCCAAGTGACCAAGAGAGACAGTTAATAGTGAACCCAGAGAGGAGGACTGGAACACAGAGAACAGTAAGGCCAAGCAGAGGAGACAGAGGGTTGAGCTGATCACAGGCAGCATCGAGCACCAGAGAGCTTGAAGATTCAAGCCTTCCCATAGAGGAATCTGTCTGGATTGAGCATCATAGTTGGCTCTTTCCACTGTAGACCAAAGGTCACAGAGCTGGTAGGAAGAACAAGAGTCTGTGTACTCCGAGTGGCTTGGGGAATCCAAGAACCACCCTAACAAACAAAATCTACTT
>APFE031708135.1:0-38280 GCA_000404065.3 Pinus taeda | reverse complement strand
ATGCTAGGCTGCTTATGGTATTATTAATTAAGACTATTAATATAAAACTAATTTATAATCAAAATATAAATAACAATAATTATGTGAGGCAGCAAGGGTTGGGGAGGCAGCAAGGGTAGTTCCCCAACCGTCTTAATATTGTATCGAAAGAAAATGTCTAAGGATCTCCAGGAGAGAAAGGAAAAGTGGGCTTCAAGTTTTCAACCACTCAACCTTTTTATATTGACAAACATTTTAGATACTAATAAGATCCTTGCTGCTGGTTTTAACAATATTTGCACTGTTGCCAATTAAGCTTTTACAGTGTAGTTACTAACTTACTAAGATAATCAGGACTATAAGGAAAATACTAGTGAGGTTTGACTTATCCCTTTTTTCCTAAGCCGCATTTGTTGAGAGTAGATACCTCACATCAATGTTCTTACACTTCCAGTCTATCATCTTCAGTTACAGATTTAATTCCCATAGCAATCTGCACCTAAGAAAAGGGTAATACTTTTCACATTACACTTGCAATCTGTTGTCTTTAGTCACTGGCTCAATTTCCATAATGATTTGGACCTAAAGTGAAAGGACAGTTGGCTCATAAGATTCCTAGTGGTATAATTTGGACATCGGCATCATATCAACTCCACTGGGGATATTCATATGGACTGTTGTTATTTTAATTATTTTTCAATTTAAATTCAGTAACTTTAAGTTCCTAAAGCATTTGGTATGGTTTGCAATGATTTTATATCCACACACGAATATGGAGTTGTATTGGTTGCATATATTTGTCGTCATACTGCACCTCCACAACATCTTAAAAAAATTTAGACAATGCAGACATGGACCATGTCTATGGGATATCAGTAAAAGGATGAAGATGTTCTCCAGTTGATAACAGTTAGTCCATACCTGCCAGTCTTCTGCTTTCTGTTGCAAGAACCATATGGAACACATAATACATAAATAAAGTATTAAGGCAACATACTGAACCGTTAAATATGCCGAAAAAGGCTAACCACTACAGACTGATAAATATTAGTTGATCATTGTTCTGGAGTGGTTGCTCTCTAGCATCTATGCTCAAGATTCAACATAGTGAGAGAGAAGATGCAAGTGCAATGTTGTTGAAGAAAAGCATGATAGGATTTGAGTTAAGAAAAAATTATGAAAAAGGTGAACCTTGCAGCCCAATTTTGAACCCCCATGTCTTGTTAGGCTGCTTTGTTCCTAAAGCATTATAAAATTCAAAGAGAAATTTATGCAAATAATATTTGTTCGATGACAAAAAGGCAGACTATATCTTGGGCACAGGGAATTTTTCCAAGCAAATATTTTCTGGCCTAATAGAACAACACATTACACTGCATTGAAGAATGTCATGAAACTGGAGTTCTGTGTTCTATAACCCAGGGGAGATCTTTTCCCTTATAGCCACGGCTGATATATAAAATATTTATATTTAAAAAACAAATAGCATATGTTAATGTTGTGGACTGATAGGAGAATAACATGAATAATTATTTGATGGGGGATTGGGTTGCTCCCCAAATGTCTTAATCAGGGTATTTTCTTAGGGCCAAAAATTTTGCCAATTTTCTGAAAAAAAAAATACTTGCGAATTAGTTAAAAAAAAAATTTTTTTTTACATAAATGTGATTAAAGTTTATATATTTATCAAAATTTTAAAAGTTTTATAGTAAATTATATATTTTAATTAAATATTCGTAATATTTATATATATATATATATACACCTAAAATAGTACAGGTAAATATAATATTTGAATCTTTCAAAAATACCACGGTTAAATATATAAGGATGGAAGAGGTGGCTTAGGCCTTCCGCCTTTGACCAAACAATTTTTTTTATACGTACAAACACTTTTTTTAAGCAAGATTTGTATTGTTGCTAAATAAGCCTTTACATTTTACCTATATGATGGATTTATTAGCGATGTTCATGCAACAGTGTAGTTAGTAGGAGAATTCAGATTACTAGGTAAATATTGGTGAGGTTTGGCTTAAGTCACTATAACCCTAAGCTGTATTGGTTGAGAGAAATGTTATCAGAATTGGTGGAACTGGTCGGTCCGCTATTCTTGGCTCAAAACCCGTTAAAAATATAGATAAACACTATATTTTAATATTTTTTAATATATATATAATGTATCCCCTATCATATTTCCGAAATTATTGTGTCTTGATTCTCGTATTTACATGTTCTCCGTATCTCGTATCATATCACTTCAACAACTAATGTCATGTCACTTAAACAACTAGTGTGAATAGAATGTGGTAGTGCAGGCATAACACCCAAATAATGCTCAAAATAACATTAAAAAGAAACCTGCAGTGGTAGTAAGTATACCCTTAAAACACAAAACACATGTTCGAGCAGCAGGAGGTTGCACATGTGGACTTTAACCACAGATTTCTGACCACAGTTGACCTCAAAGTCTGCAGGGCCAAATTTCTGACAGTTTTAACCAACGTTGATTTCTGTATTTTTGGCTGATTTGATTAGCATTGATTTGTTGACAATTGATCAAGTTTAACTGACATTATTTGGATTTAGATTTGGCATAAATTTTCAGAAAAAAATTAGATTGGTAAACTTTACTGAAGAATAATTTCTCTAGAAAAGAAGTTGTTGGAATTTCTCCCAAATTTAACATAAAAAGTGAATTGAGTAGGGGAGAATTTTTAATATGTTCTCGTTAAAAGATCCAGTTGGTGGACTGGCTGGCAAACCTAGTGATATCCACAAGAAGCAGCGATGTGTGGGCTGAGCTAGATTCATCGCTGAGGCAAAGACGGAAGGATGGAAGCATGAGCTTACTGGGTGGTTGGACCTTGCTAATCCTATCATGATGGTTCAGTGTGTGTCAAATCATGGAAACACCAGTAATTTGGGCAACAACTCGAGGTAGGAATGAAAAGAACTCCATCAAGCAAACAAAATACGAAAAAAAAGGGGTAGCTATGCTGAAAAGATAGTGGTCATCTCCAAAATTTCAGATAAAGAGAAGCAAAAGGAAGAATCTTTTAAGTAAGAAATTTCCCACAGCATAGAATATCTGGTAAACTTTGTTGCTACTCAACAAATTCCTGAGACTATATACTATAATTACATTAGATTATATATCATAATTATTCATGTTCAGGAAAAATTATATATATTTAAATTCGGCATTAGTGAGAGTACATCATAGTTATGTACAAAGTGTGCCCATTCCAACCCATATATATTTAGAAAACAAGAGTTTTGAAAATTATGTGTGTTTTACAACGAGCAAACGAGGTTGAGGGAAATACCATATTTTTTTGTACCTTTCAAGGATCTACTTCCTACAATATCACCGTTATTAGCGGAAAGTTTCAACCAATTAAACTATAAGCCCCTTTGATTCTCTCTGCATGCAATTCGCTCACTTCGCCCCTTCCCCCACCCCTTAATCAATCGCGGAAATATGAGGGCCTCCATCTAAGCAACTCCCCCTTATATAATAATTTATAGACTGGTTGGGGCTTCCTTGTTCCCCGTTCTTGTGTCAAAGTGCTAAAGAGTTCATTCTGAAAGAATTACTACGCATTTTACTACTATTATTCTCGGGACTTTCCTATCACTACGGATTTCTTACTGCGACTCATCTCATCTATATCCCTTACCAAGGAAGGAAGGGAGAAACCAGATAAGGGAATTTGTTCATCTCGTTCCTCGAGACACCATCGGGTATGGCATTCATCCATGCCCTCATGAACCTAGCTACCCGCCCTAGCCTATTGGTGGAAAGTATAAATCCAGGTTCCCATTGCCCCTGCTCTGCCCTGGAATGGATTCTGATCGAGGTAGTGTATTGGATGTAAATCCGCGGAACCACAATCTCTGCTGTGCTAGCTTTGCACTGGGAGGATCCGAGGCCCTGAATTCACACACGTATTTGGTGGAACCATATATTAAAAAAACAAGAGTTCTGAAAATTGAATGTGTTTTCAAATGAGCAAGCGAGGAGGAATAGACTTACAGGCTTCTGATAATAATAGAAGAGAGAGGGGCCAAGGAACTTCTTCCTCTTTTGCAGAACCTCACCGGCGGAGGGGCCTTTGTAAAGCCGCGGCACGTAGTCGAACGGTGGAAGTTCCAGTTCCCTGACATCTTTGACAGCCGAGGTCCCTGATTGCTGCGATAGCAAACGGCAGCTGCTGAGCGACCACAAGGATCGAACCTTCGGCCTCAGACTATTACTGCCCAGCAAAAATCTCAACATATTTTCCCGTGTAAAATGGAATGAAGCCTCTGCACCTGAAAGGGAATGAAGCGAACCTCAGCCAGTCTCCACTGGTTTTTATCATGAGCATAAAGTAGCAGGGCATCGCCGGGAAGATTGGATGGAAGACGACGTTGGTCTGAATTACTCAGAGTCGACTTTTGGATGGAAGTCCACGTTGGTCCGTCTTACTCATAGTCCACTTTCCAAAATTCCAACCATCCAGTTTCCAATAGCGTTGAAACGTGTACGGGCGGCTGTTGTCCAGCTATAGATTTATTCAATATTTAGTTGGCATCCTCTGGAAATGCAGATTCATCCCATTTTTAGTTGATGGGAAAGTTTTTATAGGATGATGTGTCAGGCCGTTGTCGAGCTATAGATTTATTCAATGTTTAGTTGGGATCCTCTCGAAATGTAGATTCATCACATTTTTAGTTGATGGGAAAGATTTTGATGGATGATGTGTCAGGTAGCCATGTCCATTTCATGTGACCAATCGAACATATTGAACTTATTAAAATTTAAGGTTTTTTATTTAAAATAGTGTCTTAAATTATTATTATTAAAGCAAGGACTAGTTTGTATTGATCATTCTAGTAAATGGCCACTACATTACCTATATGGATTGTTTATCATTTAAAGTGAATTATCTATATGGATGGTTTATTATTTACAATAATTTAAAGTGGTTTAAAAACAGTTTTTTTTCTATGTATCTATTTCCAATATAGACCTAATAATATCTTCAATATACCTTATTCTTAACAACATTAACACTTTAACAATATCAATATTTTAGGTAAAGGTTTGGGTAAAAATCATATAAGGGAAACATTTATTTGGTCTTTTACTTGGTCCTATATCTAGCCTTGATGATGAATGAGGTCTTGATGATGAATGATGATGAATCACCTGATGAAGTAAAGTTTTTTTTGGTAAAAATCACATAAGAGAAACATTTATCTGGTCTTGATGATGAACCACACGATGAACCACCTGATGATGATGAACCACACTTGTTGGTGATTGGTGATTCGAAAAGCATGGCCAAAAATTTCTTTCAAAATTTCTCTTGAAAGACTTTGCTTAAAACATTTAGCTTATAAATTCTCCAAAAAAACTCCACTAAACACTGCAAATTTACAAAACATTTAAGCAAAACGGAGATCTTGAACGGAAAACTCCACTAAACACTGCAAATTTACAAAACATTTAAGCAAAACGGAGATCTCGAACGGAGATTCTACATCAGTTGGAGACAACTATAGTTAGCAAACCAATGAATGCCCACTACAGTTGTCTCCACTGTCACTTCAAGATCATCAACCTTTGAACCCAATGAATGCCACTGCAGTTGTCTCCATTGTCACTTCAAGATCATCAACCTTTGAACCCAATGAATGCCACTGCAATTGTCTCCACTGGCACTTCAAGATCGTCAACCTTTGAACCCAATGAATGCCACTACAGTTGTCTCTACTGTCACTTCAAGATCGTCAACCTTTGAACCCAAAGAGTCCACTTTCATACCCAGATTCTCCACCAACACTTGGAGTCTCTCTAAGTCCTCACACAATTTCGCCAGCTGTCGAATAATCAAAGAGAAATGAGAGCGAGCTTCCAACACTACTTGCTCACCAATTTTATCCATTTTGGCAAAGTCATAATCCAACGTTACCATATTCTGAACCTTGCCGGGATTTCCACTACCTTCACGACTTAGGGAGGCCATGGAATCATACAAACAAAAGTTAACCTTGATCCTAAACCGAATTAGCCTTATCAAGCACCATTTATAGCCATGACTGTTTCCACTTCCCATTTCAACAACCATCGTATCACATTGAATGTTTCTGATCCTTATTTGCATTCTCAATTCACTTATACCCTGCAACAGATCCTTCACCCAACACCTGAGCATGCTACTTGGCTGAATTTACTTAACTGAGATGGAATTGGAGTACTAACCTGAATGATTTTATGGCTTGATTTGAAATCGCATGCAGAATGACAGCAATTGTCCTTAAAAATGACATTTTTCCTCCTCATCATCCATCTAGAGGAGCACTCAACTTTAATTACCTTAATCGAGAGTTAGCATTCCAAAGTAATCATTACTGCAACATTAACAATGTTAATTAATGTCATGGAAGGCATTGGGACTCGATTATTCCAAGTTAACATTTGGATTATTACGTCCTCCATCCCACACAAACCAAGCTTCATGGTATATGTTGACAAATTGGAAGTAATCATTACCGGAGCATTAACAATGTTAATTAATGTTAGGGAAGGCATTAGGACTCAATTATTCCAAGTTAACGTTTGGATTATGTTGTAGTCTAACGATTATGCTTTTTTGCCCTGAAAGTTATGGAAATTCCAGCAATATTTTGAAAAAATCTAGCAAGGATTTTTGTAAATTCAAGTAAAAGTTGTCACTTTATAATTTTAGGTGTCCTAGGCGTTTTTGATGGTGCTATAATCTATTTACACCATCAAAAACATGATTCAAACATTGTCTCTATAAAAAAATTTGAAAATTTTTTGCCTGGATTCCAACCACTTTTGGTCATTGGCACAATTCCTCTGCCTCCGTAGACGACTCCTTTGGATTATTACGTCTTCCATCCTACACAAACTAAGCTTCAAGCTTCATGGTATATGTTGACAAATTGGATCTCCTTGATCATGGAGAAGAACTCCTTCTTCAAGACACACCTTTTTTAGCTGGCACGTCAGCGCTATGGAACTTTTGGATGGATATCATCGAGTCTCCCATTATAATTATTTGATCAATTCAGTAAAACATTACCCCTCTCGCTCCTGCTTCTCTTTGTTATTTATATATTATATAGAGTGGTTTAATGAGTTTTTTTAGGTGCAGTTCATGAGACACTTACAAGGGATTGAACTTCCAATCACTTGGATTCACAATGGCTTACAAATATGTTTTTTTGTCAATTGTGCTTTAAAAATAAAAAAAATGATTGAATTGAAATTGGTTTGGAAAAAAATACGAAAACTTTTTATAAAATTATAATTGGTTTGAAAAAAAAAAGCTTATAATATAATTAATAAATAATAAAATAACATATTTATATAATTATTTATTAATATAAAAATTATATAAATGATTAATTTATTTTTTGTACTATATTAAAATATAATTAGTTTTTATATTATTTTATTAATAGATTAATGACTAAATAATATATATTTGGATTGAAATTAATATTGGGTGAATTTAAAACAGTGAAAACAATAGAATTGAATTTAATAGTGGGCAAATTTAAAATAGTTAAAAACATAGAAGAAAGTTGTAATATCTCCAGTTAGTATATGTTGCATAACTAATTATTAACATGAAATAAACTCTCAATTTGTGATACCATGAGGTAGTTAGGGTTCAGTATGGTGAAACTACCGGAGAGTAACCATTTTTTTAACATGAAGGGATAATATTGAGATAAGGAAAATAGGTGTATCATTGTTTTACCTTAACAATGGTTGCTATCATATGCCAAATCACGAAGAAATAGTTAAACTACTTGGAAATTGCCCTTTTATATTTTGATCTCATAATGGATCGGGGCTCAGAGGGAGAGGAATAACCTTTTTTGAGAGGTTTTGGATAATATGTTTAGTGGTTGAGTACTATGGAGTTATTGTCTTGTTTTATGAAGCTTCGTTTCCAGTGGACATTGTAACAAAGGACAAAGGAAAGTTATTCCTTGGCTGACTCCATGGAGATTAATGGTACTGGGTGGAAGGAGGCAATGTTCAAACTAGAGGGTGGAACTTCATGCAAGAATATGGTCGTATTTTTTGGAGGCAATGTTCAAACTAGAGGGTGGAACTTCATGCAAGAATATGGTCGTATGAAAAGGGCTCACAACCATTCGTTTTTCTCCTATGAGCATCTTGTGCATAAAATAGTAGAAATTAATGTGATTTTCTTAAAAGTAAAAACAAGTTTATAAGCAATATTACTTTTGTGTTAGTGATTATATATATACATATATATGTGCATGATTATTACTACAGATAAAGATTGATTATTATATATTTTTCTTGGTAAACAAAATATATTACTGCATGTAGATAAAAATTGTGATCATATATTTTTCTTGGTAAAGAAAATATATTAGTGCATATAGAAAAAGATTGTTATTATATATTTTTCTTAGTAGAGAAAATATATTACTACATGTAGATAGTTGTTATTACTATATATAGAAAAAGATTGTTATTATAAATATATTTGTAGCATTAAAAGATGAGAAACCTTTCTTGTCTTTATATAACATTGAATATGTCTTTTATGTAAGAAAATATATGATGCATGCTCTTTTCTTAAAAAGAGATTTCGCAGTCAATTTTTTGGAAGTGAATATAGATTAAAGAGGGTAATTTGTGAAATATCCTCATAGGTAAGAGAGTTCTTTTGAAAAAGAATACTTAGTTATGATAAAATGAGTAACCTTTCTTGTCTTTATATAACATTGGATATGTCTTTTATGTTAAAAAAGATAGGATGCATGCTCTTTTCTTAAAAAGGAATTTCGTATTCATTTTTTTGGAAGTGAATATAAATTAAAGAGGGTAATTTGTGAAATATTCTCTACAAGTGAATATAGATTAAAGAGGTAATTTGTGAAATGTTTTCATGGGTAAGAGAGTTCTTTTGAAAAAGAATACATAGTTATGAGAAAATATAATAACCTATGCATAAATAAAATGCATGGTGATATAATAAGTCGTAGGAATCTTCTTTGGAAATAATATGTTTTTCTTGAGCGTGAAAAATAAGTTAATGGTGTTAATTCATTGCAATATTTGCAAAAGTTACATGTTTTGGCGAGTAGAAAGGTAAATGATTGTGTGTTGCATATTGGATAGTTTGATTTAATTGCATGGTTTAATGCATAAAGGTTATCATTATTATTATCTTAGTTCTTATGCCCAAAAGAAAGGTTGATCATGATACTTTCTTGAAAAGAAATGCATCATAACTTTGTTATGATACTTTCTTAGGAACAAATACGTAATAATTGTGTACATAAATGATAGAGAAACTATGTTGGGTTATTGAAAATAACTATGTGAAAAGAACAAACATGCAAATATGCAAAAGCATAGAAACAATAGATGATTACCATAGTTGTTTAATATAACTATTGTGTTAGATATTGTAAAGAGAAACATGGATTTGTAGAACTATTGTGCTAGATCTTTTAAAGAGAAATATGGATTTGTATGCAGAAAAGAGTAAGTATTATGTAAAGTAAAACAAGTAGTTACTTGGAATAAATGTACTAGCTTTCCTTTGTAAAATACATACATCCACATGCAAGAAATAATCACTAACACATTAGTTCTGGTTTAGAACAATGCATGTCTTTGTGCATACAATAGATTTTGTAAATACATCTGTAATATCCCTAACCCTGAATATTCCTCAAAACCCCAGCAAAAACTCCAACCAAATATGTGCAAACAATATAATAACCCAGAAGTGATAAAATAACAGTGGAACAACATATAATAATGTAAACCGGAAATATAAGCAAATACACAAGAAATGCAGCGAGAAATGCTAAGCCATTTTATTATACTGAGCAATAAATGAGTACAAGAGGTGATTAGACAGATGGCACCACGACTTGCACAAGGCAAGTGAAGAAATACTCTTAGAATGACAAGAATGGCCTCTCTGCGTGGATGTTGCTGTTATGTTGTTGCTACTACTAGAAAACAAATGATGATTTTGGGTTGCTCCCCTCCTCGGAAAAAGTTTAAACTCTGGATTCGGGCTCTACTCAAGAAACCCAGAAAGCTTTCATGGAATAGCCTCACGCTGATCTACATCCCAGCTACTGGAAAACTGTCGTGCTACTACTGTTGCTGGAAATCGAATGAGGATTTGGGGTTGCTCCCCTCCTCAGAAAAGGCTGAAACTATAGAATCGGACTCTACTAAAAAAACCCAGAAAAACCCAAAAAGCTTTTCTAAAATGGTCGACCCCGAAAATCACCCCCTTGGGGTTCTGCGCAGTTCCTCAAAGACACTGATGAAACTGCAACTTAAATGTTGATGAAACTGTTGTTGAAATGCTGATGAAACTACTGTTGGAATGCCAATGGAAATACCTTGCCCGAGCAGGCACTTGAAGTCCCCCGGGGCTAAGGGTGAGATCTCCGAACGGAGACACTCAATGCGCTAAACAGTGCTACAGACTAGCTAAACAACTAGCGTGCTCTAAGTCGAAATGGCTATCACAAATGCTCATAACTGAAATGATCCCAAATGAGGGGGTTCCTTTCTATTTTATAGCCTCTGCCTCTCACAATCCCTAGGCTCACTTTCTCCTGCATGATCCCCTTCTTGCCATGTGTTCCTTCCCTCCTGCGCAGTCCCTCCATGTATCTGCGTGGGCCACATTTCTGCATCCCCCTTTGACCCCCTTGGTTCCCCCTTAAGTCACAACGTTGTGCTACCTAGGAAGTGACTTTTTATTCTAAAGTGAGTTATGTTCCCCCTTCCTCACTTTTTATTTACAAATAACTATAGAAGGCAAAAAATCAAACAAAATCGAATATTCCAATTAGCCATAGCTAATTAGGAATATTATAAGATCTATCTTGGAAAAGATGTTTTCAAAACAAGTAGTTACTTGGAATAAATGTACTATCTTTCCTTTGTAAAATACATATATTCACATGCAAGAAATAATAACTAAAACATTTGTTATGGTTTAGAACAATGCATGTCTTTGTGCATACAATAGATTTTGTAAATAGATCTATCTTGGAAAAGTTGTTTTTTTTAAAAGGGACTTACATTTGCATGCATGATAATAATGTCTAGCATGAAAAACAAAGACAAATTTCCAGTATCATTTAAGTGAAATGGATGGTTACAGTGGTTTCCTTTGGATATGTGCATGTCTTTGTGCATACAATAGATTTTGTAAATAGATCTATCTTGGAAAATATGTTTTTTTGAAAAGGGACTTACATTTCCACGCATGATAATAATGTCTAGCATGAAAAACAAAGATAAGTTTCTAGTATCCTTTAAGTGAAATGAATGGTTACAGTAGTTTCCTTTGGATATGAATGTGTGCTGGTGCGAGAATGATCATAGTAATGGGGTAATTATTTTGACATGCTTGATAATTATTTGTTTATACATGCATAATGTTGCAAGAAGAAGCATGTTGTGATATTATATTTATATCTCATGTATGCAAATGAATAGATGTTAAAAGATCGTTTTCAAAGAATGATTATTGATTGATTAATACTTTATCTAATCATGTTACCAAAGATTGTTGACGACATCAATGACAGGAAATGATAGTGATTTGTGCAAAAGACAAATTATGTTTAACATTGTGATAGATAAGAACTAATGGTCCATGTTGATGAGTACGTGCTGCAAGATGGTCCACTAAAGGGACAATCATGCCACAAGCATATAAAGAGTGGTCATTTGTGGGTAAATGGTTTTATGATCATTGTAATAGCTTTTAGTTAGGTATGTTGTATTTTAATTGATATTTCATTGTAATATTTTGTGACAATGGTTAAGGGATACTCCTTTATAAACCATTGAGTGGGGTGAACACCCTCACGAGCGTTTAATAACAAAATTAAACGTTTGTTGGTTTTCACGCTATGGGGTTTCGAGGGTATATCGGTGTTCAGTGTTAAATGATGTGATTGCTTATTAGGTCAGTTTCATGATGTGATTCCTTGCATAATGTGATGCTGATAATGTCAAGTATGTGATTAATTAATGTGTTTAAGGGAATCATGAAATGGATGCAATATTACATCATACAATTTATCTTAATATACTACAAGAGTGGTGGTTAATGGTTACGAAACTTATTATTCCTCTACTAAAGTTATTTTATGTATTGATGAACATTCTATTTAATGGTTAATGAGGAATGTAGAATTGTTGTTTGGATAATTACCATTGGGTAATTTGTGTAAAAAAAAATTAACTCCCTGCATTTTCATGTGAGCCCTACGGGGTTTCAAGGGTATATTGTTGTTCATGACGTGATTGCTTATTATGTAAGTTTGATGATGTGATTCATTGCTAACGTGATGTTGATAATGTCAAGTATGTGATTAATTAATGTGGTTAAGGGAATCATGAAATGGATGCAATATTACATCATACAATTTATCTTAATATATTATAAGAGTGGTGGTTAATGGTTACAAAGCTTACTCTTCCTCTACTAAAGTTATTTTATGTATTGGTGAACATTCTATTTAATGGTTAATGAGGAATGTGGAATAGTAGTTTGGATAATTATTGGTGGGTAATCAGTTTGATGATGTGATTCATTGCATAATGTGATGTCGATAATGTCAAAGTATGTGATTAAGGGAATCATGAAATCGATGCAATATTACATCATATAATTTATCTTAATATAGTACAAGAGTGGTGGTTAATGGTTACGCAACTTACTATTTCTCTACTAAAGTTATTTTATCTATTGATGAACATTTTATTTAATGGTTAATGAGGAATGTGGAATAGTGGTGGTTAATTATTACGAAACTTACTATTCCTCTACTAAAGTTATTTTATGTATTGATGAACATTCTATATATTGGTTAATGAGGATTGTGGAATAGTGGTTTGGATAATTATTGGTGGGTAATTTGTGTAAAAAATTCTAACTCCCTGCATTTTCATGTGAGCCCTACGGGGTTTCAAAGGTATATCGATGTTCAATGATGTGATTGCTTATTAGGTCAGTTTGATGATGTGATTCTTTGCATAATATTGATAATGTCAAGTATGTGATTAATGTGATGTTGATAATGTGAAGTATGTGATTAATTAATGTGGTTAAGGGAATCATGAAATAGATGCAATATTACATCATACAGTTTATCTTAATATACTATAAGAGTGGTGGTTAATGGGTTACGAAACTTACTATTCCTCTACTAAAGTTATTTTATGTATTGATGAACATTTTATTTACTGGTTAATGAGGAATGTGCAATAGTGGTGTGGATAATTACCGGCAGGTAATTTGTGTAAAAATTTTCTAACTCCCTACATTTTCATGTGAAGCTATCAGAGTATGTTACAAACATTTAAAAAATAAAAATAAAAAAACATAGTCACAATAGAATCTCTTCTAAAAAATAAACATGGTCACAATAAAATCTCTAATTAATAAATTAATGACAAAATAAACAATAAATTTTTAATTCATAGAAAATATAAAATAATTTATTATATACAAATTTTGAAGACTTGGACAAAATATTACAAAATAAAACTAATTGAATTTTGTAAAATAAGAAAATATAAAATTTTGAAGTGTTACACCAAATATTCAATATAAACCAATGAATTCATAATAAGAAAATATAAAATAATTATTAATATAAAATTTTGGAAGTGTTTAGACAAAATAATATAGTTAATAGAGTAATAATCATATTATCAAATTAATTTTAAAATAATAATAAAAAAAAATCAATTAAAATTTTATGATTTTAATATGGGAATTATATATTTAAATTTTTTATATATCATTATTATATTTTTTATATAATTCACTTAGTTTAAAAATAATAAATTTAGGTTATATTTTAAAAATTATTTTGTATATATTTTTTTATAAATAGTTTTGTATTAAAATTAAATTATGATTTAAAATGGAAATTATATATTTACATTTTTAATATATATTATTGATGATGATGGTGGTTAACGTCCACTGAGACCAAACTTTGGTCTATCGGACCTAAAGAAACAAATTATTTAGTTTGATTTAAGATTTTATTTCTATGCTCAAAAAGCTTGGAGAGAAGCCTCCCAAGCTCACTATAATTTTGACATCGTAAAAGGCTAGGAATGTCAGTATTGCGTCAAAGATTATGAAACTGAGATCTAATGTGGTTGTACGCGGGGCACTCTAAGAAGAAGTGGTTTTCATCCTCAATGTTCCTATTATCACAGAGATGGCACATTCTTTCCATCCATGGTGTTTTAGGAACTGCCCAACGACCTGTTTCACTATGGAGCTCATGAGAGTTCGTTCTAATCTTCACTATATTAATTTTCTTCTTTGAGCTAGCTGAAACAAAGATATACTTTTGATCTTCTAGGGTGGGGTTGATGACCCTCTTATAATAACTTAATTTTCTTTTAGCCGCTAAATCTTTTTCACACCACATTTTTTCTTTGAACTTAGAAGTAACAATATTTTTAATGTTATTAATGTTTTGCAATGTATCATTCTCATTTATCTCCCAATCTGGTTTAACCAAGCCCTCGTGTCTTTATACCACCCCCATTTGAGCCTTAGTTGGTTTTGGCTGGAATTTAAAGCTAGCTTGAGAAGTCTATGATCTCCTATGTTATTGAGCTTGTGCTTGTACAACAGAAGCCTAGTCATAGCTAGGCTTTCAATAGGGGAAAGACCTACTTCTATAAGGAGAATAGGGTAGGGTGTATTGCTTTTAATTTTCAGGTTATACGTTATAAAGCGCTTCTGGATTTGCTCAATCTTTCTCCAGGATTCTCTAGAGATGCTGCAACCCCAAACCTTACGTCCATATAAAATAACAGGGGTGACTAAAGTTTCAAAGAGGAACTTCTTTTTATCCCACATTATGAGGTTTGTTGTTTTACAATTATTTTCAAGACCAAAGTAAGCTTTCCACCCCCCATCAATCCTTTTCTCAATGCTATAGTTCCAATTGAGCTTATGATAAATATCAATTCCTAGGTACTTGTAAGAATACACTTCCTCCAAGTTATTATTGTCATACATAAAATTAGCGTAGGTTTCCTTCTTGGATTTGATAATCATAACTTTTAAAAAATAATAAAATGCTGTCTTATTTTAAAAATTATTTGTACATATATTATTGTATATATTTCTATTATAAAATTGAAATGAGTGATATCACATGCCAAATTAATTTTAAAATAATAAAAATATGATTTTAAATATGGTAATTATATATTTTATATTTTTCTTATTCATTACATTTATATAGAATTTGATAGAATTTTTAAAAAATAATAAAATCATTTTATTTTTTATGAGAAAAAGTTTTTCGGCGTAAATCACATGATAATACATTTGTCGACGCATTTCAAACCAACAAGTGTGGTTCATCGTCAGGACAAGTTGAAGAATCAGATCCTCATTGCAAATTAAATAGGGAGAGCAGATTGTCCCACTGCTAGGTTTGACTAAAAACGACTATATTGGGTCAGACTAGACAAACGGCTATAATTGACCAAGAAACGGCTAGATTTGATCAATTAAATTGTTTAACTATAACAATATTATTATTATGTTAAAACAAATATTATTTTAATATTTATCAATAGTTATTTTAAGTAAAAAAGATTCTGGGTTAAAAATATTTCATTTAGGGAATATTTACCCTAATTTATATAATAACTATTAGTGAATGAAAGGTTTTAATCTAAACTAATAATGATAGATTAATAGTATTAATCTTCTTCTTAATGGCTTGTATAACTGATTAATATAAATTTAACAGTAAAGGAATTAATTATTGTTTAAGCTAGATTGTTCAAATTAGACGTGTATAATTAGTAATAGTATTGATATAAATATTAGTTATTATTATATTATTGTAGTTATAATAAAGCATTATTCTTATCATTAATGGTTAGTTTATCTAATGGGAATAGATCTAGGGATGATATTACTAGTAAGGATTAATATAATAGTGTTATAATAATAGTATTATTATTAAAGATTTGTGTAACTAATTAATAAAAAGATGTCTAATGGGAACATCAACTTGCAATTAAAATATTAGATAGTCTCTTAAACCAAGGGAGAATTACAAAGAGGAGTAAGGAAATATGGTTAAACAATCAAGAAAAAGATATTAATAGAGGAAGGGGAGGAAGGGAAAGTAATGACTAGGAAGAGAGAGCTGGGATCCAGCAACTACTAATCTTCCAGCTGTCATCTCTGTTGAGATTGCTTGGTCTTCTTTCAATCTCATTTGCCTCCCTAAATTTTTAGTGATGGAATTGCACCACCCTTGCAATAACCTTGGCCTCCTCAATACACACATGATGCTTGGTCTTCGCGGCATGCTCCGCTAGTGCAGAAGACTTTGTTCTCCTGTGCTTTAGGTCAGCAGCTTGCTCATTAATCCTTTGATCAATAGAGCGTCTCGTATCACCAATATAGGGGGTTCCACAGGAAAAAGGAATAATATAAATACCCTTCATGTCCTTAGGGTTGATAGGATCCTTTACTGATTGGAGGGATTTACAAATGGTGTTGAAGGGTCTAAAGGTCATGGGAACATTATGCTTCTTAAGAACCAGAAAAATGTATTATCATGTGATTTACGCAGAATTTTTTTTTCTCATAAATATCATTGTTGTCCATGGAAAAATTTGGGAATTCCTCGATAGAAATGCTTCAAGGAAAAACCTTAAATGTCACTGAAAACTTGGAAGACATTCAAAAGAAAAAATTGATAGGAATTTTACAGAAACATTCTTCTTCTTATGCATGGGAATACACTGACATGAGAGGGATTGATCCTAAAACTTGCATACATCATATCTACATTGAACAAAATGTAAGACCAATTATAAAACCTCAATGAAGAATGAACCCAAATCTAAAAGAAATTGTTTAGGAAGAATTGCAGAAATTATTCAATGTAAATTTCATTTATCCATTATCTAACAGTTAGTGGGTTTCACCATTAGTAATCATCCCTAAAAACAATGGAAAATGGAGAGTATGCATCGATTACAGGGAGTTGAATAAAGCAACATTAAAAGACCACTTTTTGCTACCTTTCATAGACCAGGTCTTAGATACTTTAGCAGGAAAAAGATATTTTTCCTTCTTGGATGGGTTCAGTGGATACAACTAGATTCAGGTGGCCCATGAAGATCAAGATAAAACCACATTCACTTGTCCATGGGGAACTTATGCTTACCGGGTACTTCCTTTTGGGTTATTTAATGCTCCCGTAACATTCCAAAGGGTAGTCCTTGGCATTTTCTCTGACCTTATCCATGATTGTGTGGAAGTGTACATGGATGATTTCACAGTCTATGGGGATTCTTTCAATGAAGCACTAGAAAACCTGGAGAAAGTTAAGAAACAAACCTCTCATTAAGCCATGAAACATGTTTCATGATGTTTAACAAGGGAATTTTTTTAGGTCACCATATTTCCGGAGATGGAATGAAGGTAGACTTATCTATGGTGGAAGTCATTTCCAAGTTATCCGTGTCAAGTTATCAAATGGATGTTAGAAGTTTTCTTGGTTTTATTGGATACTATGGAAGATTTATAGAAAAATTCACAAAAATTGCATCCCCTCTCTTTAAATTACTTACCAAAGACTATGAATTTAGTTGGGATTCTGAATTTCAAGTTGCCTTTGAAACATTGAAAAAGAGAATTTCTGAAGCACCAATCTTAAAAGGACCTAACTAGAAATTGCCTTTCCATATCTCAATAGATGCTTCAGATTCATCCTTAGGAGTTGTTTTAGGACAAAAAGATCTCACTCCTTATGCCATTTATTATACCAGTAAAAATTTATCCCCTGCAAAGTTAAATTATACTGTAACCAAGAAGGAATTCTTAGCTGTAATTCATGCCATTAATAAATTCAGACATTATATAAATCGCTACGAAACTTTTTTCCACACATATCATTCTGCCATTAGATACCTACTGAATAAACCAATCACTAATGGAAGAATAACCAGATGGCTCCTAATTTTACAAGAATTCAACGTAACCATTCTAGATAGGCTAGGAAAACAAAACACAATTGCCAATTTTCTATCTAGAATGCAAAATGAAAACAATGATTGACTTGTAGAAGATAAATTTCCTGATGAACATCTTTTTGCAATATCTACTAAATCACCTTGGTATGCAGATATTGCTAACTATTTGGCCATAGGAAAAATGCCATTTCATTTATCTCCTAGAGAAAAAAGAAGAACAGTCCACAATAGCACATCTTACTCATGGATAAATGAGGAATTATATAAGACACAACCAGACCTCATCATCAGAAGATTTTTTCGGGAGGATGAAATACCAGAGATACTAAAAGCTTGTCATGATGAGCCATGTGGAGGACATTTTTCTGATAGGAGAGCTGCTTACAAAATCTTGCTTTTAGGATATTATTGGCCTTCCATTTTCAAGGACACCAAAGAATATGTTAAGAGATGTGATAGTTTTCAGAGAATGGGAAAACCTACACTTCCAATTGAGATGCCACTGCAACCAGAGGTACTTATCGAACCATTTGAAAAATGAGGCACTAGATTTTGTTGGACTATTCAACCCACCTTCAAAGCAAAAGAAGTATATTCCGGTATGTAATGATTATGTCACTAAATGGGTAGAACCTAAAGAACTTCCTTTTGCTATTGAAAATACTGTAGTTTCATTTCTTTTTGAGGATATTTTTACTTGTTTTGGTGTGCCAAGAGAAATTGTAACAGATCAAGGGACATAGTTCACATCTAGACCAGTGCAGAAACTTGTGGACCACTACAAGATAAAACATCGGAAGTCAACTCCATACCATCTACAAGCCAATGGACAAGTTGAGTCCACAAATAAAGTGATTGAGGCTATCCTTACAAAGATTGTACATCTACATAGGAAAGACTGGGTGTAAAAACTTCCAGAAGCCTTATGGGCCTATAGGACTACATGGAGGAAGACTATAGGACATACTCCCTATGAACTTGTTTTTGGGAAGCAAGTCTTACTTCCAATAGAGTTCTAGATCAAGACCTATAAGACAATAGTCTAGTTAAATCTTGACATGTCAGAAGCCCAGAAGCAAAGGATGACACAATTAAATGAGCTCGATGAAATCAGATAAGAAGCCTTCCAAAGGACCATATTAGTGCAAAAACAGAGGTCAAGATGGCATGATAAGTAAATTAAAGAAAATAAGTTTCATCTGGGATATTGGGCATTGCTCTTTGATTCAAAATTCAAAAATTTTCAAGGGAAATTCCAAACCCATTGGCTTGGACCTTATGAGGTTGAGAATGTCTTTGATAATGGTGTAGTTAGAGTCAGGACTATTGACGAAGAAAGAACTCCTCTATTAGTAAATGGACATTGACTCAAGCTTTACCAGAAACCATTAACAAGAGAAGAATTTGTCAAAATATTTTAGGATAATTCAAAACTGAAGATGTTCAAGAATAATTCTTCTTCTTTTCCACCTTAGAAATTTTCATTCAGTTTGTTCTTAAAATAAAATAAATAATAATATATTGCAAAATTATATAATATATATTATATATATATATATATTTATATATATTATAATTATATATATATATATATATATATAATATATTATATATATTATAATAATATAATAATAATAATAATAATAATAATAAAATTGTATAAACATGAAAACCAACATATTGTTGGCATGTTTATACAGAAAAATTAAAGTGAAAACTAATTTGTTGGCACATCAAATTTTATTTTCAAAAGAAAAAATAATAGAGCTGATCTACTAAAGCTTTCTTTCTCTTAAGCTGTAGAAACAACAAATTTTCACAACTTGGACAACTTTCCGTAGCTTGGACAACTTTTTGCAGCTTGGATAACTTTCCGCAGCCTGGATAAGTTTCCGCAACTTAGACACGTTTTCACAGCTAAACAAATTTCTGCAGCCCAATAATTTTGAAGTCTACAAGGATGCTTGGTGATTTGGATTAAAGGATAGTTGAAAAAAATGCACCTGCAGGAGATTAAAGAATAGCAAATGAGGTTAGTGTTGTCTTGTTGCAACCTGAGCCAGGTTCAGGGGTGATTTAGCCAAACAAATCCTGATACTATTGGCCCTTTTGGCAACAGTCCACGGAGCGCGGACTGAGGTCTCACCCGAAGTAGTATGGGAGGGTGCTAGAACTAGGTTTCCGCACCCTAGAGATGTCTGATGAGTTCAAGTGGTCCACGGTCTGACCCTGTGTGCATGTTGCTATGCGCACTTACTCATACCTCGCAGCCTAAGATGCTACCTTTGTGTGGCCCTACTCGGGGGTCAAACACTATTATTACCCAAGTCCTTACTAGTTTTCCATTTTTAGTTGATTAACTTAGCTTACGTGCATGTGTAAAGTATACTTGGCAATATAAATCATTCATACAAGTGTGCGCAATAAATAAACAATATATTTGCAATTGATATCAAACATGTAATAAATTAAGAACATATACACAAAATTTGGATAAAACTTCTCTTATTATTCCCTTCTTCAATTACAGACTCGACTTCGCCCTACGCACTCATCTATAGGGGTCTGTGTACTCAGCTGTAGAAAACTAGGCCTCTGCGCACTCAGCTGTAGAGCCTTCTCCTACTTTACAACCCAAAGACACACTTAGACACTTACGACTCAATCCTTTAGACTTGTTTTCTCTCCTCTACTTGGTTCTTCCTTAAACTTAGAGCCTCACTCTATTTATACAATCCCATGGTTTGCGACCATGGGTAGGCTGACATTACCATACAAAACTAGGGCAGACAACCCTATGAATCTAACATGCTTCTGCACTCGCAATTCACAGGGATTTACAACATTATTCAGTAAAAAAATGGGCTTTGAGCCCCGAAACATGCCTCAGGGGGATTCCATGACCAACAGACCCCCAACACAAACAAAGTGACTCACCCTCGAGTCACTCTGTCGGCATGGCCGTCTTGGCATGGAGTTCTTCCAACTGTCCTCGAACTGCACTGATCTTAATAGCACACTGCGTCGCTGGTTGTTGAATCTGCTGTATCTGTTGTTCTGAGACCCTTGTATCTAAATTGTTTCCCTACATTAGTACTGGTATCTGTTGCATATGTTTATAGTCTCACGCATTTGTCCAGCTCCTCAGAGTGTGAAGATTATGCTTCGACCGGCTAGTCAGATAGTCGACCCACCTGTGTAGGGCTTCAAGTGGCTGCCATTTACTTTTCCTAGGAAGGGTTCTCCATTTAGTTTGATTAGAAGGACCGCGCCTCCATCTGTGACCTCCTTAACTATGTATGGTTCTAGCCAATGCATTCTGAATTTGCCTGGAAAATTTATAAACTTACTGTCATATAGTGACACTAAGTCGTTTACCTTGAAGGTGCACAAATTAATATGGCGATCATGCGAGGCCTTTTCATGTTGCTTTTGTACCTGCTGATGAAAACCAACCGAAAACTATTCCTCCTCAAGTTCTTCCAATTGTGCGAGTTGTTCCTCCAGAGCTTCGCGGTCCATCATCCCTATGAGCGCTACTATGCACAGACTAGGTACGATATATTCCTTCGGCATGATAGCTTCCATGCCATAAACTAACCGGAAAGGTGTTTGTCCCATCAGTTTCTTGCACGTTTTCCTATAATCCCATATCATTGCAGGTACGCGTAGGTCCCAATCGCTTCGCTGCGCGTTGTACATTTTGGTCAGTGCAGTCTCTTGTATTTTGTTGAATGCTTCTACAGTCCCATTTGTTTGTGGGTGATACGGTGTAATTTTTTGATGATATGCCTAGAAATCTTTTGTGAACGTGCTGATGGTGTCATTCAGGAAATTTGTTTTGTGATCACTCATTAAGATTTTTGGATAGCCAAATTGGGTTAACACATTTTCAAACAAAAACTTCGCAGCCATAGTGATCGTACAGTCTTTGACTAGCTACGCTTCCGTCCATCATGTCAGGTACTTAGTCACGATGATGATGTATCACATGCCCGTATTTCCTTGAGGTTTGATAGGTCCCACAAAGTCAATTTCCCATTTCTCGAATGGTTGCAGTTTCATTTGTGGATTCAATGGCATCTCGTCCCTTCGCGATGGTTTTCTGGTTCTTTGACATATATCATAGGCCTTACAATATGATTTTGAATCCTGGTGAAGGGCTAGCCACCATAACCATGCACGAAGAATCTTTTAGGTGGTCACGTGTCGTGCATAGTGTCCTCCTACAGTGCCCCGATGTGCTTCTGCGAGGATCTAACTTTGTTCAAATTCAGGTATGTATCTTCATAATATCTCATCATTTCCTATTTTGTATAGGTGCCCCGTGATGAAAGAAAAATTCGTCATGCACACCATGCATTCCTTCTTCAGTTTGACGGAGTATTCCTTTGGCATAGTCCCTATTGTTAGAAAGTGGATTATATCTTTGAAGTGCCCATCCGCGACGCACACTACAAAGAGTTGTGCATCAAGTAATCCTTCCTCCAAACTAGTAGGTTCCTCACCCATCTCAATATGTGACAAGTGATCCAGTCTTGCGTTCAGGCATCCAGGTTTGACCACAAACTCAAAGTCATATTCTTGAAATAATAAGAGCCACATGCATATGTGCCCCCCCAACTCAGGCTTATTGACCAAGTATTTCAGTGTGGAATGGTTTGTATACATCTTGAAATGTCCACTTAGCAAATAGTGTCAGTATTTTTGGAGTGTGTAAACCATTTCCAACCCCTCGTGCTCAGTTGTGGAGTAGTTCTTCTTGGCTTTGGACAATCTATGACTTGCAAACACGATAGGATGATCCAAGCCCTCTCTTCCCTCTTGTGTGAGCACTACTCCCAGTACGATACACGACGCATCAACATGTACATGAAACTCCACATCCTATTTTGGGAAGACCAAGATTGGAGCAGAGGCCAATTTTCCCTTTAGGACATCCAAGCTCTTCGTGCAATCATCATTCTAGTAGAATGTGACATCTTTTTTCAATAGTTTCTCCATTGGCACTGTGACTTGGGCATAGCTTTTGATGAACTTCCTATAGTATCTTGTGTGTCCTAAGGTAGTGCGCAACTGTTTAACACTTCACAGTGCTTCCAAATTTATAATTACTGCAATCTTCGCAAGGTCGACCATGAGTCCCTCTTTGCAGACCACATGTCCCAACAAGTTTCCAAAGGGAACAAGGAATGTGCACTTCTTAAGGTTCAATGCAATCTGGTGTAGTCAACAAGTATCCAGCATCAAGCATAAGCTTGCTACATGTTGCTTAACCAATCCGAAGACAGTCCAATAATCCAGATAGACCTCCAGGAACTTGTAGATGTACTCTTTGAACGCAGCAAAAATGATGCACAAAATGATGGCTGGCACGTTCTTCAATCCAAACAGTATAATGGTATATTTAAAGCAGCCCCATTTCGTTGTGAAGGTTGTCTTTCTCTTGTCCTCTGGCATGATTTTGATCTGAAAGTACCCTGAGAACCTATCCATGAACGAGTATGCTTCTTGTCTACCAACATTTTCCAATACTTCATTTGTGAATGGTGTTGGGAATGAGTCATGTACACAGGCATCATTCAGATTCCCAAGGTCCATGCATATTCTTATATCCCCCTTCTACTTTTTCTCCTGCACCACCATAGGGCTCACCCAGTCAGATTCTTCTATCGGCTCAATAATTCCTATTGCGAGCATCTTGTCTAGTTCTACATGGACCTTTTCCTTATACTTTAGATTCAAGAGGTAAGGCCTCTACTTAACCAACTTCGCGTCGGGTTTTAGGGTGATATTCATCATCCCTAAGTGACCAACGATCCCTTTTAAGTTTGTAATCTTGGTCGGGAATAAGTCTTGGTACTCGTGGAGTAACGCAATGACCTTATCCACCGTGGCATCATCCCAATAGTCAACGAGCATTGCATACTTTGGTTCCACCTCTGTCCCAATGTTTACTTGCTTTGTTTTTAGCGGCACGGTAATGTCAAGATCTTCAATCAATGGTCCTCGAACCTCACGACAGCCTTCAGTTTTTGTAATGTAAAACCATACAATCTCCTCCTTTATCCCAAATAAATCGCTTACTCCTACTCTCGTGGACTTTCAAATACATAGAATTAGGCTTCTGCTTCCTAATTTAAAATTTTTGAGCAGGTTCAGAGATGTGCACAAGATCCGACCATTGTAATAACAACCTACGAAGGCGAACACACTCATTCTGTGAGTCCTTTGGCTATGTCTGCTATGCGCGCTGGCTCGTCCAACCAGCTCATTGGTGAGGGGATCAATACAGAAAATTTAGTTGCAGACAACCAATTTATACCCTGCATTGCCACAGTATCGACCTCCAGCACGTTTCCTACAATCACGCTCGACCTCACAGACGACGGGCCCAGTAGACCAAGTTTACAGTTGCAGCCTCCACATTTGGCAGCAGGCAGATTCCAACACTCGAATCCATTGCCTAGCGATATGGGCCAGGTATCGGATCATAATGAAAGGGGTAATTTTTCTTCAATGATGCAGGATTATGTGGCTTCTATAAAGGAAGATCCCAACTTCACTGCAGCCCTATCTGTAGCCATAGCCGGTTCTCTGCTCGAGATGGGTGATCCAGTCAGGGGAATGATGCCCAAATTCCCTCCTGCGAGCCAATGCACCAATGGTTCAACTCAGAAGGCATTTGGTTAGGTTCGTGTACTCTGCAATTTTTGTGTGGGAAATCTCTCGTAAATTGGGTTGTATTGTAGACACATGCCATGCTAATCCTAGTCACTATAAAGGTAGCAGTGACAAAGGACAAGATGTAGAATTTTTAGTAAGTAAACAGTCACATTTTCGATTTAGTCCTAATTCTATGGACTCTAAGAGCAGCACTGACAATGCACATGAGGAAGAACATCCAATAAACATCAAGTCAAATTTTCCATTTAGTCCCAATTCTAAGGACTATGACAGTAGCACTGAAGAAGGGGAAGATGAAGAATATCCTCCAAGTCAATATTTTAAAAGCATAGCTGATCATAGTGTGGATAACATTCCTCTTAATGATGATCCAATGATGGAAATTTTTCCAGGAAATATTGTATCGAGGAGTAGGAGCAGACCTTTTCGTATCAATGTAAGATGTTCTAGTTATACAAGGGGTAGAGCAGAATATCTGATGAGAAGAAGTTCTATCAACACTCTCATTTCAAGTGAATGTTGTCAAAAAGATTGCTTGAAAGATATGGATTTCAAATTTGCATTAGAGAAAAGGAAGAGATATTTGTAAATGAATAAAAGCATGCAAAATTCATATTTAGTTGGGTGCATGAAATCTACATTGTCAGGCTATGATTATCATATTGGGTCTTTATTTATCTGTAGAAAGGCTTTTAAAATGTTTCATTCGATGGGGAATTTTCGTCTCTCGAGAATTCAAGATAATTTGGAAAAGGATCCCACATTTTATTCAGAAGTACGTCATAAATGACAGTTTGGGCCATTATCAAATACTGCAATGTCATGGATGAAAGATTTATTTTCAAAGCATGGAGAGTGTATACCAAATAGAGAGACAATACATATTCTAGATAATTTTTCAAGACGAGAAATCTACAACTTATACAAAGAATATGCAGAAGGTGTTGAGGGAAATGGTTGGTTTATTACATATCAATATTTTGTGAAGATATGAAAGAAAGAATTCAACAATGTCCATATTCCTAAGAAGACAAGGATGGGGATTTGCAGTACATGTGCTTCTCTTAAATAAAAAAGGGACACATGTGAAGGGTCAGAAAGAGTTAAGCATTCATAACTTTAACTTTTAAATTTGTATAGTCATCAACTATGAAAACATATTCCTTAATGGATTTCTTTTATGTTGTGTAGATTCAATTGTCACATAACTTCAGGAGCATCACGAACAACAAACAAGTGAAAGGAAAAATTTGTACAAGCATCGAAAGAAGTGTTATGATAATCCGAATAAATATTTGGGTTTGATAATTGATGGTATGGACCAAAAGAAAACACTTTTACCACATTATGTTCGCACACCCAAAAATTTATAGGATGAAAATTTTATTCAGTATCACTTGGTTGGTTGTATGGTCTTCAGTGGGAAAATGTTGCCAAGAGTGTACTTCACAGCTCCAAATATTCATAATGATGCAAATTTGACAATAACCATAATTCATGATGTGCTTTCTCATTGGTCTAGTAATCTTCCTGAAGTTTTGTATCTACAATTGGACAACACTTGCCATGAAAACAAAAATCATGTTATTTTTGGATATCTAAACATGCTTTTTGAATTGAGAAATTTTCAGAAGGTAAAGGTTGGTTTCCTTATTGTTGGGCACACTCATGAACATATTGATCAGATGTCCAGTCGTTTTTCACTCACATTGAGGAGGAAGGAAGTTGGGAGCTTGCCATCATTAATTGAATGTATTAAGAAATCATACATGCCAGAGCCTACTTTTGATGTGTTGGAATAAATTGTTGACATGCAAAGGTTTATTCTAGGATCGCATCATGAGGAAAAATGCATTGAACAACTTAATTACATTAGCTTCCAACATCAATTTTGTATCAAAAAAATTGATGGGAAAACACTAATATGGGGCAAGAGGTTTTCAACTACTCTAGAATGGGCACCATCATTAGGTTTGCAATTTTTGAAGTTCATTCCAGATCATCCAATATTTGCATCAAAAATATTGTTATTACAATCAGTTGGTGAAGTTCAGAATGCACGCAGATAGAATAGAGATATAAACTATTCTTATTGCCTGGAAGAAATTAAAAAATGTATTAGATATACATATGAGTACTTTGACATTGTTGATTCAATTTGGTGGGAGTCATTTTTCAATAAACAAAGTGATATCATTTCAACAACAACAAATGAAGATATACCTTTGAAAAATCCATTTATTTGGCCACAAAATGTGTCGAATGAACATGAGGAAGTAAACATTGTTAAACAACAACAAAGTCAAGGTATTATTAATTCTTCACAGGTAACAGAAAGAGAGATGTATATTGGTTCCAGAAGATCTTGTGCACAACGTGAACCCATGGAAGACCTTTATAGGGGTTCAGTACAGGATATTAAGGAGCGTTGCATGATTGCAGTGCTAGCAGATGGAGATCCCAATGGCTATCCAATTTGGGTTTCTAAATTTATAAAGGTATTTACAAAAAATGAGGATGTTACAGGTGTTGAAGTACATTGGTATGCCACAAATACACACCCATTCAATGGTGTGTATAAGCCAAAGATGGTAGTTGACAAAAAAAATGGCGGAAAAAGAAAAAGAAATGGTACAAATATAAATCGCCACCGCATAGACATATTACAATTGGAGGATGTTGACATACTTGTTTATGACTTCAATTTAACAAAGAGAGGAACTCTTCACTTCAAGACGATACGAAAAAGGTTGTTACCAAAAGGAACAGTGTTGAGATGGGAGTCTGCTAAAACCAGACGTAGATCTAGAAGAATTTTGAAACCTAAAATGGTGGGCATGCGTGTGGACTCAGATGAGGCACTAGTTGATGAAAGAGAAGAATATGGAACATCTTCGTCAGCATCCAGTCATTCATCTGAAGATGTGAATTCTGATGGTGTGCAAGAAAATATGAGTGATTTTGAATAATTGTCTAAGACAATTTATATAACTGATGTTTGCATCGTATCTTGAAATAAAAATTTTGATTTTCATATGGTGTTAAATCAGAAGTTATGAGTCATTTTTATGTTGTTGGATTCTATGTCTTAATTATGGTAATTTTTATTATTTAGAATATCTACAATGCAACATTAAATTAGAGATATAATGTATGTTTCATTCAATATACAAATAATGACATTTTGATACATTTAGTCATGTAATTTGTTCATAAAATTGTGGTTTTTTAATTATATGGTTGAAAACATTCCATTCGTTTTTGTATCTAGCATGTTATAGTTGAAAACATATTGAATTTATATTTAGGAAAGAAAAATGTTAGTCTACCAAAAACATTAGTGTGCTTTTTTCCTCATAAACAACTGTTTTTTCGCACATAAAAATTCAGTTTTACTAGTATTTTTTAAAAATGTTGAAAATTGGCCCTAAAAAAAATCATTGTTCCAATATCAACACTTTTTCATTTTCAAGGTGTTTTTTGCACGAAAATTTTGTTTTCACTGCCATTTTTAAAACATGTTCAAAATTGATCCTAAAAAAGACCATCGTTCTAGTATACACACTTTTTCGTTTTTAGCACTGGTTTTGATGTTTTTTTGGGGTTTTTTGGCCAGAGTTCCAATTTCTAGTTTATAGTTCCCATTTCAAAGTTTACATTTTTTTCTACTACTATTCATGTAAATGACTAAAATAAATATGTTTTTATTTTTTTCATTTTTATGGAATAGTGTGAAAGATAATATCTTTTGGTGATGTGGCAGGTGGTTTAGGGATGTTGGTGAATGGTTAGAATGTTGGGGAGACTGGTAGGTGACATTTTATGGCTTCCTAGATGCTTCTCCCTCAATTTGGCCTTAAAACAGGTCACTACAGGAAAACCTACAGGATGTCCTAAAAACCTATAGGATTCCCTGTATTTCTACAGGATACAACCAAGAGCAAAAGGATGGGTGTTGAAGGTGATGGAAGGATGAGGGAAGGTGGTTAATGCATGGAATGAGGCAAGGAAATACCTAATATCACTCTAGAACTCAAAACCAAAGTTGGGAGATGGTTGGATTTGCTCAACAAGCTTGGAGAAGTTTCCTTGTAAAATGATGAAAGTGGTGAGGGTCTTAGTGAAAGCAAGGAATGATAATGGATGGATGAAGTTGGAATGAGTTTGCTGACTATGAGATCTCTTTGTACTTATTAAACATCTGTGCTACATCAAACATTGACATTTATCCAAAAATCATGTAAATAAGAAGAATTTCAATGATCTAGGAAAACAGAGTTTAATGAGCCAATTGTCTACTTCATGAATGAAGAAAACTTGTAGAATAAGATGGAATTGTTGATGAGATCTAATGTAATACTGATGATGGAATAAATCATAACTAAATCCTACTCTTTCAAACTAATCAAATGCTGGCCTAAGTACACAAAACCCTAAATTCCATGAGAAACTAGAATTCTGTCTTTTTGGGGTTGCATAGGAGTTCTTTCCTCAAATCATGATCCCTGAAGGAAGAAGTGAGGCCAAAACACCTATTGACATATTTTTTATATTCATTTATATCTTCTAAACTACTACTGAATTAAAGCACAAATGGAAGCAAACTAATAAGAAAACTAATGAAATCTACACTATTTGCAATGGAATAATCCTAGAGACAATTCAACCATTGAGCTATGAAATCAATCTAAGCATACAAATACAAGAAGAGGAGTTTTTTTTGTTAGGGTTGGGCCCTAACCCAAGAGCTTCAACCCTCTGAGTTAACCTAGTGCTGGATCAAGGAAATGCTCATTCTCATTATCAAACTAGAAAATTACATAGAAATGTCTTCCACAGGTCTTGAACTCGAAAATGACTAGTGTTTTTATCGAAAAAATTCAAATCCTAATGAGGCTCTAGGCCTCGTTATTTATACAACTAAATTCTCCAAATACTTCCTTAAATCTAGGGAGGTGCGACTCCCAAACTTGAGATAAACTAACTCTTTAACTGTTATTTTCTCAACTACCTTTGATCTCCATGACTTGGTTGCTTGTACTCCGAGCTAGTGTGATTGATGGAGGAATATTCAAATGAGGGAGGAGTAAATGAGGAAGACTTACCTCCTACAATCTCTCTTCCTTGTCTCATTTGAGTTTTAGCCCTTAATTAAGCCAAAATTCATTTATTTTCTCTCACAAACTTGCATTCAATGCACATTAGTCCACTAGGTATAGTATCTCACTTTGACTCATCTCGCTAAACAAAATATAATCAAAATATGTAATAAATTGTGAGAAGAGTTGATTTTACTAATCTAGGAGATGAATTAAGGTCCATATAGTTACCCAATGATGAGGCTCATCAGGTTTACCCAAGTACGAAGGAAAGAGTTTCATCATGGTGGTTGTAGATAGACTTGCCAAGTATGCACACCTTTTGTGCATTATCTTATCCATTTAAATCCAATACAGTTGCTATTGTATTTATGGAATCAATTCAAAAGCTACATGGAAACCCAAATATTATTTAAGTGACATAGATCCCATTTTCACTGGAAATTTTTGGATAGAACTATTTTCTTGTCTCGGTACTCTATTAGCTAATAGCTCATCTTATCATCCTCAATATAATGGGAAAACTGAGATATTGAACAATTTTTTGGAAAGATATCTTCATTGCTTTGTATCTGATAAGAAGGCACAATTGGTCAAGTGGTTACCTATGGGTGAATGGTGGTATAGCACTTCCTTCCATACCGCAACAAAAATTACCCCATTTATGGCACTTTATGGATACCATCCACCATCCATCACATCATCTTTAAGAGAAAATTCAAGGTTCAAGAAGTGGAAGATCACATCGAGCATCAACACCAAGCTCTCAAACTATTAAAGGATAACGTCACCTTGGTGCAGAATAGGATGAAGCAACAGGAAGATCATTACAGCGAAAGAAGTTTTGATGTAGGCGACTCGGCAATTTTACGGCTATAACCATCCAAACAAATGTACCTCAACCATCCAATCAAATGTCCCTCAAGCAAGATAATAAGGATAAAAAATTATCACCAAAGTATTATGGTCCTTACAAGGTGTTTCAAAAATTGGTACTATGGCATACAAATTGGAGCTTCTTGCATCTTCCCAACTACACCCAGTTTTCCATGTTTCATGCTTAAAGAAGGTTATAGGTGACAAGCTCCCAGTTCAAATAATATTTCTAAAACTTGAAGAGGAAGGACAAATCATATTGGAACCTGAAGCAGTCATGGAAACAAGAACTTGACAGCTACGAAATTGATCAATTTTAGAGTATCTCATCAAGTGGAAGAACTTACCCACTGAAGATTCCACATGGGAGGATGATAATTTTATACAAAAGCATCTAGAATTACTCAAACATACATAACAACACTTTTTTGAAGGAGAGGGGCATGTTAGGCCCCTATAATACTAGTGCATTCCGTCATTTCTATTGTTAGCATAGCCCCGTAATTCTTATTCTTGTGTGTAGTCCCCATATTGTTTTATTGTTCCCCATAGAAGCCCACTATTGTTATTGTATTTGGTTTTAATCTCATGGCTCAAAAATGTTGAAATTTTGAAGTTATTTAGGGTTGTGATGTTTCATCTTTAATTCCATGGTTTTAAATTATTGGAATTTTTAGGTTTTCTCGAATCATGATATTTTATCATTAGCCCAATCATCGAAACCTGTTGGAATTTTAAGTTTTTTTCATATACGTGATTTATTATTTTGTGTATTTTTAATGCCATTGCTAAAATATATTGGAATTTTAACCAAAAATAAATTAAATGTATTGCACAAAAAAAAAAAATTTTAATGTAGTTGCAACTTTTTTTGGTATTTTAACCCGAATATATATATATATTATATATATATATATATATATATATATATATATATAGTATATATCAACACTCTTTTTTAGGTGTTTTTTCATTTGTTTTTTCTCAAAAAATAAGGGGTTTTTAGGCTAGAGTTCACATTTTTGTTTTATAGTTATTATTAAGTTGGTAACTTTGTTAACAATGTGTGGTGTAGTTGGTAATGCAATTTTACTATACAACAGAGGTCTTGGGTTCGAATTTGGTTTCTTCTTGGTGGAAATGTTTTATTTATTTTTATTGCAAATAGATATTTTGTAGAAGAGAATTTTTTTAAAACAATAATGAGTAGATGTTTGCAGTAGATATGTGCCTCAACTCAACAAATACATGGGAAGTCATTAAATTTTATCATTTTCATAGGGTCCTTCGAGAAGGAACTGTCTATCAAGAATAGGTAGCTACTAATCAACAGGAATACAATATCCCTTTGACATCCATATATTCTACAAAATTGACAAAGAAAAAAAATAAATTTAGTGTGCTTCCATCAGAAAGGAGAGAGGGTGCCTTCATCTCATCATTGATTCAAATCATAGTACTGAGGGACACGATATAGGCAAAAATCTTTGTTGGTTGGGCCTTCATTCTCTATATTGTTGGCTTTTATAAGAAGATCTTCAAGTTGTCTTCAAAGAGAATCAATCTCATCCTTCTCATGAAGAATATTATAATTAAGGGGTTGAATTTCATCAGAGACAAAGATTAAGAAATTATCCTACTAAAGGATTCACCACTTTAGATCCATAATTCACACATGGATATAATTTGTGGGGTTGTTTTTTATGATACCGATATTTTCAAAGGATCTCTAGGAGTTTTGGATGGAAGACATGTCTAGAAGGATGGGGGGTAGATGTGATGCGCATAGAGGAAGGTAGAGTAAAATATATATTGAATTTTGGTGAGAATATGGAGGGCTTGAAGTGAGACAATAAATAAGCAGGAAACCAAGGAGGTAGAGGAATTCAAGGAGAGCCCCAGTTGAGAGTCCAAGAGAGATGGGTGCCTAAAGGAAAAGAGTAGGTGAGGCAAAGGGACATTTCCAAGAAATAAAAAAAAGAGAAGATGATTAGAGTGGTACATGAAATTATTAAAAGTAAAAATCACCACCTAATAGTAAGCAGACCTCAGAAGAACATAATCAGGAATACCAAAACTAACCTTAAACCCAACTTCGATGAACCACTAAAGATTGGAGTTTACCCACATGAAAATCACATAACTTAACCTTGTAGAGGGGAGGAGGCAAGGCATGAATTATCTTGAATAGAGCATAATTAATAATGTGGATGAATCTGTTGAACATTAAGAAATTATAAAGGCAATAGGAGAAAAGGAAGTATGGAAGTGTATGAAGATAGTTTTTGAATTTAGTGACATTAATTTCATAGAAGGGCCACCACAGATGAGAGCATGTTGAATACAAAGCTCCTAAAAAATGGAATATCACAAGAAAACTAATAGGATCAGGAGCAAAGGGTCTTCTCAATGGATATGGAGAGATAGAGCAATGCGAGGAGCTAGTCCCTACCAAAAATTTATCACCAATAAGACATCCTTCCCAAGAGAGACTAATCTCATCGCAATGAAGACTCTAGGGAGTAATTCACATCAAAACCATCAATCTATTGAGTGTAGGAGCCATGTATAGTACTTCTCAACATTGGAGATGAAGAGATATAATGGGTTCCCATGCATAAGAGCTAGTTGTTGCTAATTCCATGACATATTTCATTAAGGAATTATGAACTTTTGTTATAATGGCTCTAAGGATCCAAAGGAACTTTGAATTATGGTGGGGTAATGGGGAATATATAAGGGAAGGGATATGAAATAGAAACTAGGGATTGGGCAATAAATCCTTGATGTCATCAATATCCATCCACCCTTCATCTAAAACACAAGCTAAATTTTCTTTATAGTCAGCCTTAGGGTTCTAGCTCTGGAGGATGTGAAAGAGAGAGAATGAGGAAAAGGGTCTAAGAGAATAATTGATTATTTTAAAGAAAAGAGTAAGGAGGTCTTCTCAAGGGAGAATATATCTTATTAAATATTTTTATAGTGAGCATAAAGTTCCCTATTATGATAAGGTGATAAGGTCCAAAGCTCTCGAATCATGAGATATTATTAATCCCAAAAGAAGACCATATAACTCAGATTGATTATTTATTTTCTTTCCTAAAACCCATTAGCATTTGACTACCATTTTTCCATTGGTATTAGTGAGAATCCCTCCTCCTCCTACCACCCTTGACATTTTATAGAAAATTTGTTGCAAAATAAGCTATTTTGTAAAACATGCCTTGAAAAGGGCCTGTTGTCAAACATTTAATTTAATTTTTGGTTTTATATGGTTTTTGGAGGTTTCTAAGTTCATTTCAGAGCTAATTTTGATTTCAGAAGAAACATGATGATTAGGGTTTAGTTGTGAAAATATCTAAAGGCATGCAAATCCTTGACGATGTATTGTTGATATTAAAAATGAAGGTTATGTATTTTGGTGGCTTATGAGAAGGTTGTAGTGAGTATTGTGTATATGGGTAGAGCAGGGTCCACAACATTATTAGTTTGAAGACATATTTTTTTTTTATGAGCATGCTAATTTGTGAAAAGTGGTCGAGACAAATTCGATGGAGGTTTCAAACTCATTCAAGCTGAATCCAACAACACGTGAAAGCTTGCACACTCTTGAGGTTGTTTCCTCAATCTGGTTGTATCTTTCTGCAACTCACTACTAGCACATTTTCGAGGTTGGTGGCTTAATTAGGTTTTACCATATTGAAGATAGTTGCTTCCACATCTTAAGGGTGGGGGCCTATAACAAGTTGTTTCCTGCAAATTTATGTAATGAATTGAATAAGAAGAAGAGGAACAATTTGTGTTTCTCCCATAATGGTTTCCATGTAAACGATTTTGTCCATTTGTGTTGAGGTGATCATGGCTTCTTGATGCATCAATTCATTTATTGCTATGATGCGAATTGTTATGATACATTATTGGATAGTTAATTATTGATGAGATGTTTTGAAATTATAACTTCATTGTTAAATTGATCCCCCCTCCCTCTCAACGTAATATTTGGTCTAACATCATACATTATTCTCAAATGATTCTAATGGTTCTCTTATCCTAACTAAGAGGCACATAAATGCTTAAGAGATTATGTGTAGTTGTTAAAGGTGTTGTTAGGGTTGCATTCCTACAAGCTTACTTTAGGTCCAAATGCTTTATATTACTCCCTTGACCATTTCTAATGCTCCATTCTTTCATTCTTTTTGTTCCATGACCTATTATAATTATTATATATTTAACACACAAAAACTGGAGAAATAAAAGGTCGTAGTATTAACGAGTTAAAGTAGAAGTTGTAGTTATCAGATGAATGTTATACATGTTGGAAAGGCAAAGGAGGAAAGGAACAAATTTGACACACAAAAACAACATGAGTTGTTTCCCTTCTCTTTTGATCACACAAAACTTGATGATTATAATGAACCTTGTGATGGGTATTTATAATTTTTCATCTAGTGACTCACTCAAAATAACTTCAACATGAAAATACACTCTAAATTTTACTTTACCAGATATAATACTAAACTTGAACTTACTTTCAGTTAACTCACACTCTAAATTTATATTTCTCTGCATGTGGGAGTAATTACCTATCTTTAACACTCCCTCTTAATTACGACTCCTAAACAAAGACATGACTCATCGCAACTAAAACATGCCTACTGGTCTAAGTCTTATCTAGGATTACACCACCTAAGTTTCCTCTATGAAGCTCAAATACATCATTTGTTAATGGCTTAGTGAATATGTTGGAAAGGCAGAGGAGGAAAGGAACAAATTTAACACACAAAAACAACATGAGTTGTTTCTGTCCTCTATTGATCACACAAAACTTGATGATTACAATGAACCTCGTGATGGGTATTTATAATTTTTCATCTAGTGACTCACTCAAAATAACTTCAACATGAAAATACACACTAAATTTGACTTTTCCAAATATAATACTAAACTCGAACTTACTTTCAGTTAACTCACACTCTAAATTTATATTTCTCTGCATGCAGGAGTAATTACCTATCTTTAACACTCCCTCTTAATTACGACTCTTAATTAAAGACATGACTCATCACAACTAAAACATGCCTACTGGTCTAAGTCTTATCTAGGATTACAACACCTAAGTTTCCTCTATGAAACTCAAATACATCTTTAAATAAACTTCTTCATTGCACACAACTTCTCTAATAAAATGTTATTTTCTCTCAATATGCTTTTTCTTTTGATGAAAAAAACTATGCTTGGGTACTACACTGGTTGAGGTGTTGTCAAAATATATTGTTGTTGATCCTTCTTGTGTTTGCTAAAGTCCATACAAAACTCTTCGTAATTGTACTACTTGGCATGTTTTTGATGTTGCTACTACATATTTTGTAGCTTCTGCTGATGGACATGTCATAATAAGTTGTTCCGTAGATGCCCAAGATATCACACCTAAACCAATATGAAACACATAATGAAAAGTGGTTTTCCTACCATCCAAACTTCCTACAAAATCACTGTCATTATATTTGACCAAATCTTTCTTCTATTTCCTTGCATAAAATATGCCAAAATATGTAGTCCTTGCTATGTATCTAAGAATTCTTTTCTCGTTTCTCCAAGGTGACTCTTTTAAATATTTTATAAATATAGAAATCAAAATAACTCCTCACATAATATCTTGTTTTATAGTTGTGAGATACATACGGTTGCTAAATAATCTTTTGAATACAGTTGGATTGACATCTGATCCATCATCATCCTTATTTAACTTTGTACCTGTTGCAATTGGTGTAGGAGTAGGTTTACAATTTTCTATCCCGAATATTTTAAGTTATTCATTAGCATACTTATTTTGACAAATAAATATCCCTTTCTTAGATTTTTCAACTTCTATTCCCAGAAAATATTTCATAAGAACAAGATCTATCATTTCAAATTATTTATTTATTGCTACCTTAAATTCATCTAATTCAATATCACTAGCATAAATCATGTCATCCACATATAAGAAAAAAATCAAAATATGTTCATGTTCATTTACCTTTGTGTGCAAGGTTAGTTCAATGCTACTTCTACAAAATCCATTCTTGATCATGTAACTATCAATTCTACTATACAAGACTCTTGGAACTTGTTTGAGTCTGCAAACCTCTTTCTTTAACCTATAAACTTCATCTTCTTGACTTTAAACTTAATAACCTAGATGTTGTTGAACATATATTTCCACTTCTAGAATTCCATTCAAGAAGGTTGATTTCACATCCATCTAATACACTTTCCACTTTTGAGTTGTTGTTGCTAAGATTTCTCTTACAGTATCCAATCTGGCTATGAGAGCAAGTGTTTTCTCCAAAGTGTATTCTCAATTTCTGAGAGAATCTTGTAGAAATTTCACCTGTAGAACAAACCGATATATGAAATGTCCTAAAGCATAATACTTGTTCTACTTCTACAAAACATTACGTGGAGCATAATCGAATTCATGAGCAACATCAAGTAGAAACATGCATAACTGATCAAGATAAATAATCACACGTAACACAAGATATATCCAGGGGAAAGCACTAGCATAAAACCCCAACCATGTTTTATCAATCAAGTAGAAATCCTCTTCACAATACAAAAAGAATTAGCTCTCAAGCTATTCAGTTCTCAATGAACTATGAAGATATGAAGATATATCTCATGAACCAACCAAGCCCTGTATATAAAGGCTTTATCTATGGTCCAATCCCTATTTCCTTGCACAGTTTTCTTTGGAAATAATAGCAAAAGCATATGAAATTAATTCCAAACATACCAAGTTAACCAATGGTCCAGCTATGCAGCCCTTGAGGACACTAGTTCCTCAACCATGCAAAAACTACTTACTAGAAATAGTCAAGCATCTGATAGTACACTGTCCAACATCTGATCTCAAATGGGTCTCTGATAGAACTGACATGAAACAGTCATCCATGAGTGAATTCTCAGTTATCTAAAATAATAGTTGTCACATGCATGCAAGCATTAACAAACTATATTTTAGTATTTTAACAACTTGTTAAAATAATCTAACTGGACTTGACTAGTTAGAACTAAGTCAACTGATTCTCTCATTATAGAGCTCATACTTATTCCCTCAAACAGTGGAGGAAATTAAGGATAAATTCCTCAATCAGTGGGACAACTCATGAGCATGCTCACAAAGACTTCAAATTCAAATTTCCTTAACTAATTAACTAAATTGAATTAATTAATTAATATTTCCAACTACTGTTAAGAACAAAATTAATTTTTCTTCCTATAGATAGACTAGGGACTGCTATAAATAGGAAGGGACTCATAAATGTTATTTTTAGAAATTTCTATTTTTAGCAGTTTCACCTCTCACCCGATGTGGCCAATGACCTCACTGGTCAAACTGCTATTTTTAGACATGCTATTTGTAGCACATTCTTAATTTAACATTTCTTGTTGCACATTTTTCAACACTCCCTCTCAACAAGAAATGCTTTCTCTCGAACCCGATCCTGTAACTATGGAATGTTTTGCATGCAACACATCTACCTGGCCCACTTG
>APFE031708126.1:24380-63484 GCA_000404065.3 Pinus taeda | reverse complement strand
TTGAAGGCATTGACTACACTGAAACCTTCTCCCCTGTTGCCAAAATGAACTCAATCCGCCTTGTTCTTTCCCTTGCTGCCTCTTTAAAATGGGAAGTCCATCAGATGGATGTTAAATCTGCCTTCTTGCATGGGGACTTGCATGAAGAATCTATATGGAACAACCCATTGGCTTCATCCAAACAGACTCCAGCCTTGTATGTCGACTTAAGAAATCTCTTTATGGTCTCAAGCAAGCTCCTTAGGCTTGGTATGCCAAAATGGATAGCTTTCTTTTAGAATCTGGCTTTTCTAGGTTTTATTCTGACAATACTGTCTACACCAAGAAAGTGGGCAACTCTCTTATCATCCTTGTTCTTTATGTTGATGATCTTATTCTTACTGGTAGTGATCCCAACCTTATAAACCATGTGAAGTCCAGCTTTAAAAAGAAATTTGAAATGACAGACTTAGGACACTTACACTATTTTCTCGGTCTTCAAGTCTTGCAATCCAAGGGGGGTATTTCCCTTTCCCAGTCCAAGTATGCTTGTGATATTCTTCGTCATTTTCACATGGAAGATTGTAAGCCAGCTCCTTCTCCGTTTCAGTCTGGAGTCAAACTTTCAGTCTCTTGTACTTCTCCTGGAGTTGATGCTACCTTATACCGTCAACTTGTAGGAAAACTCTTGTATTTAACCCATACTCGTCCTGACCTTTCCTTTGCTGTTGGCCTTGTTGCTCGTTTTATGCAAAACCCCCGTGAAAGTCATTGGAAAGCAGCTAAAAGAATACTTCGTTATGTTCGGGGTACAGTACAGTTTGGGATTCATTACAGTGCCAAAGCAGCTCCTCTATTAGTTGGTTTCACTGATTCTGATTGGGCTGGTGACCCTGATGATCGGAAGTCTACTGCCGGTTATGTCTTCACTCTTGGTTCAGGACCTATTCCATGGGCTTGTAAGAAACAGGCTGCCATTTCTCTTTCGTCAGCAGAAGCAGAGTATCGTGGTGCCGTGGAAGCTAGTAAGGAAGCCTTGTGGCTTCGTCAGATCCTATCAGAATTGGGCTTTGAGCAGCAGCATCCGACTCCACTTTGGTGTGATAATCAAAGTGCCATTCAGCTTTGCAAAGATCCAGTTCAGCATCAGCGCAGCAAACACATTGAACTTCACATGCACTTCATCAGAAAGCTCATTCATGACCATGTTCTTGAAGTGCAATATTGTTCAACAGATGATCAGGTTGCAGACATCTTCACAAAGGCTCTCACAGAGGCGAAGTTCACTAAACTTCGATATATGCTTGGAGTTCAGGAAGTTGTCACTAAGGGGGGATAGGCTCTAGTGCCTCCTTCCTTCTCCTATTGTGTCATATTTGTAAATCCTTCAATCCTATCCCAAGTTGTTCTTAAGGGGGGATGTTAGGATATTCCGACACATAGGAAATAGTTAAGTTCAACTTGGTCTAGTATAGAGTTAGGTAAAGTGTGTTTCTTTACCGTTGTACATTTTGTAACTTACAATCCGACGGTCACGATATGTAGTGATCCGACGGTTCATTCTCTCCTCGGTATTACCGACACTTGATCCGTGGCTTGACACCCGATTGGTCCATGAATTCTATTTAAAGCGCATGGAGGGTTATTTGTAGGTTAACCGTGCATGAGAGAAGCTTATGTAAATTTTCATTCTTTTATTAATAAATTGCCTGTAGTAGCCACGTTGGCGCAGGCCGTGGACTGTTTCCCTCTCTGAGGGTTTTAACCATGTCAAAATACTGGTGTATTGATATGTGATCTGTTTTATGAGCGGTGTCCTTCTAGTGTTATGTCTGAGGAACTTACCCTGTATATTCCTACATATCTGATTTGATGGGGAGAAATCAAGTTTGATCATGCAAAAAGGGTGGTCATTGTCAAATGGACAACTTCTACCAATGTAATCAAGGCTAGGAGCATTTTGGGTGAAACCCACTACCTTCAAAAGTTCACAACATCATTTTCATTAGTAGTTGCACCACTTCATGCTATCATAACTAATGGGAAAAGATTGTAATGCAAAAATAATCAACATAAGATTGAAGAACTAAAGTTTATAATCAATCAAGCACAAGTTATCACATTTCCAAATTTTAGAAGCTCATGGAAGATGGGAAATATGCAATTGAGTATTCTATTGGATTGGCTAGATGTACGGAGGTAAGCCGATATGTTTTCATTGAGTTGTTTTATGGACTAGTCCTAAACTACTCCACATATGACAAGGAGATAGATGCCTTGGTTCAAGATGTAAATAGGTGGAAACATTATTTAGTGGGAAAGGAATCCTTTTAATTGCTAGCATTTACAATACGTTAATGCCTAGCTTAAGCTTCAACAATGGAGACAATAGAAATGTTTTTGCAATGGTTGTATTTCATCATCAAATATAAGAAGGATAGCTCTAATAAGTTGCAAGACACAATGTTAGGGTCATGGACACCTAAAATTATAGCTTTAGGAACTTTTATGAACGTGGAGAATTTTACCCATGAAGCATGTAAAGAAGAATACATAGAAAATGGGGAGTTCAAGGAGATAATTCGACAAACAGAAGGCCAAGCTTAAGAAGATGAAGGTGAAAACAATATTAACTATTGTCTCTAAGATTTGTTGCTTTACAATTTGGAATTCACAAAAGATAAAGAACACAACTTATAAGAGAGGCTTATTTCTCCAAAGTTGTAGGTCTTTTTAGTGTTGGAAAATAGTGGCCAACTTGCAAAGGTATCATATCTATTAGCCTAGAATGCAAGGAGAGGTGGAGATGCTCATTAGAGGATGAATAATTTGTTGTACAAATAAACTTAGTCATGGAAAGAAAGGTCTATAATACACTTTTATTGTGCCTAAAAGACCATGGGAGTCTACATCAATGGATTTCAGGGGTTGTTTGTCAAGAATTAGACAATGACATTACTATGTCTTTATTATGGTGGTACGATGTCCATTCTCAGTGCCTTGTAAAAATGCCCTCAAGTGACAAGATGCAACAATCATGTTTTTTTAGAGGGGCTAGGTGCACTTTTGGATACCACGAAGCACTATTTTTTAGCAAATTTACAACTTTTAAAACTGAAATGAATGGAAGACAAAATTGATGAACTTGACATTGATTCAACTTTCAAACATTTACCATTATAATCATCAAAAGACATAGGATGAGACTTTTATTTACATTCAACATTCTTATAAAATTTGTCCATACCTTCACTCAAAAGTTTCTCTTTGAAATTTGGTGTGGATATTTTCCACCTCCAGTTTCAAATTTTATGTATAAATAACATGTGGAAAGAGGAGGAATATGGTAGAGCATAAGTGTCAAGGGATGAACAAATCATTAATAATTGAGAAGTCATTTAAGGTAGGAGATTATGGTTGTACATGCATAAGGAAAGGTTGGAGGGACCTGGTAAGAAGGTCAAATGTATGAGATGCAATTCTTTCAAAGTGTTGAAAAAGATAGGAAAATAATTATTATAAGTACCATACATCTAGGCATGTGCATTTATGCCTTAGTGGTAAACATGGTGAATTTGAAAGTTTATGATTCATTGATGCTCAATGAGATAAAAGTCTTGCCTTCAATAGAAGACTTAATGTCAAATGTGAAACACGAGTTAGCAAAAGACATGGTCTTACAAAAGAAGACTAAAATGACCACAATAGGTCATGAGGAATTTTGGCTAGTTAGATTGAAAAGGAAATTACCATGCAAGGGTAGGTGATACTCTAGGAAGAAATCTGAAGAAATATTTATTATTTACCATAGAAGTGAAGTCTTTTTGGCATGAAAGTCCTTCCAAATTAGGGAAGTATTATATGAAATGGATCTCTATTTATTTTTACATCCCTCCCAATACATTTGTGGGGTGAAAATCAAAGATACGGGTTTGTGGGAGCCATTTTCAAGGTCGATTTTGAATCCCATTAGGGAGGGTCAAAAACAAAAATTCTTTATTTCAACAATTAAATAATGTTTGATTTGAATTACTACTTTACCAAAGATGGCATAACAATTTTCCATGTTGTTCTCCTCATTGAGAGCTTTGCATGAGAATTATATAAGAATTTTACGGCTTTATCAAATTGATTTATGTTTTGGTTACTACAATACCAAATGGACGCTACATTAGATTTGATTACTCACACATGCAGAGCTAGCCATGCATGGTCCTTCAATAATATTCTAGAGGATTCAAAACCCTAAAACCATTTGAAGGTGGGGGATGCAAAGATCTTAACTATATCCCAATAACTATTAAGAGGTGTTAAAACCTTAGCCACCATAAGCGAAAGGGGTTTTGTCCCTGTTGTTGTAAGTTTTTATTTTATAATTGTGCAATATAGAGGAGCGATATATTAGAGTTGACTATAGAATAATGTGATTCTATAGTACCTTTTTTTAAGACCACAATGTCACTCTAGTTTGTAGTAAGTTATTATTTTCTTTATATTTTACACTATAAAATTGATGATAGAAAAGCAAGGGACAATGTTTTTTTTTGCTATATTTTGATTTCTCCATGGGAAATATGATGTTGAATTCATCATGTGGTGTGATTTTAGAATTGTATTCTCTATTATTAATTTCTTCATTTTCAAAAATAAAGTAGTATGCTTCTAATAATCTATCTTAATCAAAAGTAATCATTACAAAAGGGGTATAGTATCATTGTATTTGCAATAGTATATGGTGACATGTAGTAACAAATTACCCATTGGAATTTCTAAGGCAAGTGTACATATCATTAAATATTTATTTTTCCGTTTATTTAAAATGAAATTTTGTATAAATAGCCATAACACAGTATTTTTCTAAGGAAACAAAGCACCCCACCCTCTAGCCTATAGGCAAGGGTAAGATGTTCTTTAGGTCTCAAGGTGGTACAATAAAAATGCTTAAAGCCATTACAACAATATATTCAATATGAGATCAACATGTCACTTTTGGGAATTGAATCTAGGTGGGGAGGATAACAATCATTTCTCCCAATCCAAAATAAACTAAATTAACTAGGCACAATGTAGCAGTTGTGTGATGCTCTTAATTTGTGATCTTACCCATATGATAGTATTGAAATTTTGTGGCTCCATGGTTCTTTTATATGCCTCTCCACAAAAAAAAATGCATTTGATTCGATTCATGAGATTTCTTCTACAATATATTCACTTCAAGCTCTAAGTTGTTACTTTTATACCATGTTAGAAATTAGGACACTGGAAAAATAAATCAAATATATATTATATAAATAATGCATGGTGTATACGATTTTTCATAGACAAATGTTGTCTCACATTTGATCCAAGTGAATATTGGTGGCCACCCACCTATCCCACTTGGACCCCCAACACTATTTCCTTTCAATTTCCTAATTTCTAACACAATTTATTATTTTTTGTTGTTTTCGGGTCCTGAACTTTCCGAGTTGTTTTGAGGCCCTAAACGACACTATTTTGGGGGTCTACAACCCAAAGTTGTTGTCCTAGGATACATCTTTCTAACGGGGTATCGTATGCACCAAACAAAGATCGTATGCCAAAGTTACAATCCCAGGAAGTTGATGTACCAACTAACCCCAATGAGGCCCACAAACTTTTGGTGCTTCATCTCCTAGGGTTAGGTTTTTGGACGTTTAGGGGTTTCCATTATATCTTGATGAAAAAAAATTCATGCGAGTCTCGTTGTAACATAGTTCAAAGGGAATGTAGTCGTCACATATCTTCTTAGAGATAAAGTACCATCGACCGAGCTAGTTTGTTTCTCTTATGTATGTGAACAATTTTCAGTAGTTGTTATTTATTAATTAAAGTTATGTTTCGTTGTATCTCTGTGTTTTGGTTTGAATCTATATTTCGTTTTTTTTCCTTCATAAATCTGGATCAGTGGTATCAGAGGGGTTTGCTCTTTGTGTTTTTATGTGCATGTCCCCAATAATGTCAGGGTATAAGGAGATGGGACTTGAACTACTTGAACCATTGCAAGACTGGCCTCGCTGACCCTAATGACCTCCCATGGGGGAAGCAAAGAAAGATGAGGAAGCAAGAGATCCTTTCAAAATCTTGCTCAAAGAATCCCTCAAGCGACAAAGGAACAAGATGAGGGAAATTCATTACCAGATCCTTCGAAAAGTATCAACGGGCGAAGCATCTTCATCCAACAGTCACTTCGGAGGCGCCGCCCCCTTTAAGGTACAAGTTAACTTTGATATTCCTATATTTGAAGGATAAATATACGCAAATTCCCTGGATATATGGTTAAATATGTTGGAAGGATATTTTTCGGACCATAATTTTTCTTATAGGGAAACAATTAATTTTACACTCAAAATCTCCCCCCATCTTAAGGACTCGTGGGAAACTTACTGTGAGCAGAAGGACGAGGCGGAATCCACACTATTTTCAACCGCACCCTCTTGAAATTATTTACAAGATATCGTCAAGGAACAATATTACTTTGTTGGAAGCTATGAATACAAGTACATAAAATGGACCACTCTACGGTAGGGAAGGGGCCAAGATATTCCGAAGTTCACAAACATTTTCCATACCCTACGCACAAAGTTGGGTATCAAGGATTCTAAGCGGCATATGATATTCAAGTACCATGGTTGTTTGCTCAAATACATCCATAAACAAATGGAGTTCCTATACATCTCTCTGCTTGGCTTAGCATACCAATATGCTATGAGGATCGAGCAAAAATTTAAGCAAAAGAAGTGATACTTTGGATATGCGAATATGAAGCAAGGAAAATGCACCTTCAAACAGCAAAACAAAGGACAAAGCCAAGGTGGAGCAACCTAGGACAACCCATCAAAGTCGTAAGCAAAGAATAACACCACAAATATGAAGAACCATACTAAGAAGTGGTGTGAGTTCCACAAGAGCCCCACCCACAACACAAATGAGTGTCACGCTAAGTAGTCAGTGGTGCCTGAGCTAAAAGATTCAGAGTCAGATGCATGTTCCGACTCTGAGCTAGAATATGGTAAGGGAAAGAATATTATTGATGCAAAACCTAGTGCACCATTTTCACCACCAAGGTCCAAAATATTGAGCTCCAGGATCTAGAGGAGGGGGAGCGTCTCTTCCACTTATAGATGTGGGTGAAGGGTTCCCCGTTGTAGTTCATTGTCGACAGTGGGAAACAAAAGAAATTCATCTCAATAGAGGTCATTAAGCATTTGGTCCCACCGACCACACCACACCCACATCCATGCACCATCAGGTGGCTTCACCAAGGATGAGATCTTTGTGTCGGCCAACAGTGTCACCTTCTGTACAACATCAAGTCCTTTGTATATGAGGTATTGTGTGATGTTGCTCCTCTTGAATTTTGTGATGTTTTATTAGTCCAACCATACTTGTGAAGCATCATGCTATGTATGAGTGCAATCTGCGCACTATTATTATTACTTTGGGAAAAAAACTATACAGGATACCAGAGGTAGCCCCGCTTGCCGCCATTTCTTTAATCTCTGGTAAGCAATGCAGTAAGATCATCTCCCAGACTAGGAAAATTGTTTTCTATCTGATTGACTCTCAAAGTAAGGGGAAGATCGTGGGCACATCCATGGCCCCCAGAAAGGGTTCCCCCGCATAGTAAATCAAGTTGACAAGGTCATGGAGGAGTACATGGACACCTTCTTAATGAAACCAATTTTGGGGGTTCTTCATTTTCATTATTTTTACTGGTCTCGATCTTGGACCTATGGATTATGGACCCACTATGCTTTCGTTGTGCACTCTATCTCGGGCATGAATGCAACATCAATTCCTCATGCTTTATTATTTTAATCGCTATACTATTACATGGGGCCTTGGCTAGCCGGATCTTCATTTTAATGGCCACCCTTCATACACACAAGTTTACAATTTATATTAGAAAATTACAATATAATGGATTATTTCAATATCATGGATTATTTTAAGATACATGATCTTCTCCATAAATCTCTTAACGAATTCCTAAGATTTTTAATAGATGTGATTTTTCAAGCTTTTAATCCTTTACAAAATATGTATTATCCTGCCTTTTTTACAGTTGTGCTTTCCATAACTCTTTCTTTCTTATTTTTCAGAGAATGGGTCGATGCTCCTACATCATACTCCCAAGGTACAAAAAATTATGACCTACTGGTCATATGCTTTCTGGTATTCGCTTCAACTTGTGAGCTACAACATGCCTCTGTAGTAACAAGTCTCCACCTTGCTACATGATACCTCACCAAACTTTCTCTTGAGTTTGGGATTTTGGCATCTTCCTCGTTCTCTTCTCTGAAACCCTTTGAGCACTCCTTACTCTAAGTTGTTGCAAATATTCTCACCTTCCTTTGTTGTCACATGCATAGAGAAAACAAATCTCTTACCAAATATTCAATCATTTGTTCCTTCTTTTGTTGCTTCTCCTCCACACTACACACATGAATCTTTTGTGCTTTGATACCACTTGATGAAACCAAATTTGGGGATTCTTCATTTCAATCTTTTCACTGGTCTCGATCCTGGACGTATGGGTTATGGCCCCACTATGCTTATGTTGCACACTGTGTCTTGTGCATGCATGCAACATCAATTCCTCATGCTTTATTAATTTAATCAGTATACTATTACATGGTGCCTCAATTGGCCAGAACTTTGTTCTAATGACCACTCTTCACACACACAAGCTTAAAATTTATATTAGAAAATTACAATATCGTGGATTATTTCAAGATCCACGATCTTCTCCATAAAGGTCTTAATGAATTCCTAAGATTTTTCACAAATGTGATTTTTCAAACTTTTAATCCTTTACAAAATAGATAGCATCTTGCCTTTTTTACAGTTGCACTTTCCAAAACTCTTTCTTGCTTATTTTTCGGAGGATGGGTCAATGCTCCTACATCACTTCTCCTCACCCACAGGAGTACCCTTGTATTTTCAATTCAAGCATTCAATTGATCTGACTCTTAAGGTACCTCTACCCAATGGACCAATATATTGTCGCTCCCTTTTGGAAAATGAGGCAATCAAGCAACAAATCTAGGATTTGCTACGAAAATGGCACATCCGACCAAGTTCCTCACTTTATGGGAGCCCAACTATACTCGTATAGAAGAAGGATGGGACTTGGAGACTCTGTATTGACTATCGGGCACTGAGTAAGATCACTATCAGGAAAAAGAACCCAATCCCATAGATTGATGACTTTCTCGACCAACTCAAGGGAGCCAAGTACTTTAGCAAGATTGATCTAAAGTCTAGCTATCACCAAGTTCCTATAGAACCCATAAATGTATGGAATATCACCTTCAAATACAAGGAGAGCCTCTTTGAGTGGTTGGTCATGCCTTTTGGGTTAACAAATGCCCCTGCAACTTTTATGAGGTTGATGGATGACATCTTGCGGCCTTTCACCAACTTATTTGAGGTTGTATATCTGGACGACATCCTCATCTTCAACAAGAGTTGGGCAGAGCACCCTTCATACCCTGAGGCGACACAAACTATGCACAAATTTGAAGAAATGATCATTTTGCATGAACCAAGTCTAATATCTGGGCTACATAATTGATGATAAAGGAATGCATGTGGATCCAACTAAGATCCAAGTCATTGGGATTTCCCAACCCTAAAAACTCTCACAAAGCTTCACAACTTTTTGGGCCTTACTAATTTCCATTGAAGGTTCGTGTTGGGATACTCTCATATCACTTGGTCTTTGAGTCAAGTTGCCAAGGGAAAAGTGAAAGCAATGTTTTTTTGGTCTGAGGCACAACAAAAGGAATTTGTTGAACTGAAACATTGCCTTTGCTCTATGCCAATGCTAACATTGCCAGACCTACAACAACCATTTAAAATTGAGACAGATGCCTCTGACTATGTTATTGGTGCAATTCTCACACAATAAGGGCATTTGGTGGCCTATCATAGTGAGACACTCTATGATACTATTCAAAAATATCCAACCTACGATAAGGAGATGTACTCCATCGTGCAGGCTTGCCAACAGTGGAAACAATGCATTCCGGGGAAGGAGACGATCATCCACACAGATCACTATCACCATCAGAAATGGTCCACATACCTGCAACAATTCAATTTTAACATTAAATACAAGAGGAGCAACAATAATAACATTGCAAATTGCCTCAGTCGGCCCCCGATTGTGGCATTGACCACTATTCTCAACTCTTGTGGGCACAAGACTTATGGATGGACACAACTATACAAAAATGATCCATAATCGTCCACCACCTACCAGATGTTGATGGATGGAAAGGAAGTACTATAATTCCACCTCCAAGATGCATTTTTATGCTACCTAGGGTACCTTTGTGTTCCTTCAAGTGAGCGTACTAACTTGATTTGGGAATCGCATTACAGTCAGGTTGTAGCACACTTTGGTTTGGAGAAAATCATGGTAGTATTCCAAAAGTATTTTTATTGGCCAAAACTCCAACAAGATGTTGGAAAATATATCAGATCCTACACCGCTTGTGTCATTTCCAGGGAAACTATTAATAAGCAAGGCTTGTACACTCCTCTGGCTACTCCTACCCAACCTTGGGAATCCATCTCCATGGACTATATGTCTATCGTTCCTTCTACCAAGCATGGTAATGACTATGTATTTGTGGTCATTGATAGATTTTCTAAGATGGCTATATTGATGGCTTGCAAGAAGAGCATCACAGAAGAAGACACTGCCAAAATCTTCTTCGAATGAGGGTGGGTACATTTTGAGATTCCATAGACCATTATATCATATCAGGATAGCAGGTTCCTGAGCCACATTTTGGTCAAGCCTCTAGTCATTGTTGGACAATAAGCTCACCAAGTCTACTGCATTTCATCCTCAGACCGATGGCCATACAGAGGTTGACAACATGATGATAGTGCACATACTATGCAAGTACATATCCAAGCATCCATGAACAAGGGATGAGAGTCTTCCTTATGTGAAACACAACTATAATTGAGCTCTCCATGGATCGGCTAGCCACAACCCGTTTCAAGTGGGAATGGGATTTCAACCATTGTGTCCAATTAATGTGGCAATACCTCTTGCGACTACACAGGCATAATCTACACATGTTCAGTCTGAAGCTGATAAAGCCACCAGGTTTATTGAATGCGTCCAACACATCCACTAGTAGGTTCATTATATCTTGGATAAAGCCAATGCCAAGTATAAACAACATCATGATCAACATCGACTGCCACTTAAGTTTCAAGTGGGCCACAAAGTTTGGTTGCATTTGTAGAAGGAACGCCTTACCAGAGCCCATCTGTAACAACCCTGGTCAAAATTCCATGTTAATAAAGGAAAAAATAAGACCAAGGTCATGGGACACATATTCCAAGCTCAATGTTGGGAAAAAAATCCTAGTGGGCGTTCATTTTGGTAATTTGGTTTATTATGGCTAAGGAAATTAGCAAATGCAAAGGAAAAGGATTTGGAAAGGCATGAGGTATGTATTGGCATTTTATTTATGAAAAAAATCGAAATTAGGAGAAAAGGAAGGTGAAAGGTCAAAGGTTGCATGCGAGGAAGAAAATATTGGAAAATTGAAGAAATTAGAGGCCTCATTGATAAAAAGGCTTATGAGGACTAGTTGGTAGTTTTTTCTTGGTTTTTTGTAAGTGTTTTCTTTTGCGAGTTCAATTTTGGAGCTCTCATCTAGTATACTCTCTCTCTCTCTCTCATACTCTTGGACACTTAGAGTTTTCTTGGAGCACTCTTGGAGGAGTGTGGTATACTTGGAGTTTTGGAGAAAGAAGGCAAAGGAAGAGAAGGAAAGTGAAAGTGGACATCAGGATCAACAACTACAACGAGTTTTTCTTACAGGTACCGAGTTGCATGTATGATTTCCTTGCTAGTTTTGGCATGCATGGCACATGCATGTGGTTTCTTGGTTATGAGTTGTCATTGGCATAGAGGATTGCCTGGATTGATAGTGGCTTTGCCTAGCCTTGCCAGTTCTTCTATAACCATGGTGTTATGGGTTTTTCCCTTTTGTTTTCTAGTTGGTTCTCATGTTCCTTATGGATGTGGGTTGAGTTACTAGTTCCTAGAAGCCTTGGTTGAAAAAATGTTATGGAAGCCCTGTAACAACTTGGGTTGAGTTACTAGTCCTGGAAGCCCTAGTTGGACAAACACTCTAGAAGCCCAGCAACAGCTGTGGGTTGAGTTACTAATCCTGGAAGCCCTAGTTGGAACAAACGCTTTGGAGCCCTGGACAACTTGGGTAAAGACCGATCTGGTGATGGTTAGTGATATCTGATTGTGAGGTGGAATCGCTGGTTTAGGGTTGATATGGTTTGGCCTCTAGAAGCCTTGGTTTGGTTTCGTTGGATGTGTTCCATGAGATCCCACGTTCATGCTTGGAATAAGGCGCGGGGGTGATTGGCTGAAAGAAAGATTTGGTTCACCAAACTATGGTTGGGTGGTACATGGAAGTCCCATACCTGGTTGCATTTTGCATATATTAATAAGATATTCTTTCGTATTGTATTTGATGGGTAAATATACTTGTTCATATGTGGTTATATGGTTGTTATATCCTTGTTATTTATGTTGTTTATATCCTTGTTATGAGCATGTTTTTATGGAAGTGACGATGTATGAATCTCATCATGTTTTGATTAATAAATGAAGGGAAATTTAATATATGACCTGATAGATGATATTGCAACTATTGTGATAAGGCATCAATTCTTCTTAGCAATTCTTAGACAAGTTTGAGACCCCTATGCTCAGATATGTTGTTAGACCTGTAGAATGTATATTTGTGACATGTTTGATGAAATGTTTGTCATGGATAGTAGGGGTTCCATTCAAGTCATTGATAAAATGTTTACATTAGTACCTTTATTTTTGTGTTATTTATCATTCCCCAAGGTTTCATGGAGTTTTGGGCAGTGGCCTGAGACCTAGTCCTGAAAAAAGTGGCACAGAAGCTGGGGTTAGTCTCAGAACTAGTTGATAAAGTCCCCAGTCGTCATCATGCCCTTATTGTGGGAGAAACTAGAGGGTCCCAGTCGCATGCATGCCCATGTCATGGGATCGTCTGAGGCTCTAGGTCAGTAAAATGTCAAGTTACGTCAGGGGTTAATCACCTGGAAGGGTTGGTTGGCTCCTTAAGGTTTTGTAACATGTGTAGGAGGTCAGATTGGTTGTGTTTGGTCAATTCCACTTCCTTATCTATACATGGGGAGTTGAATCAAGTCATATTAGCCTCTCGTCACATGTTTACTCCAACAGACCGGTTAACTTGGGTAAATGTGGGAGGAAGGTGGTTACACAGTGGTATCAGAGCATGGTTTCGTTCTCTAGTTTTCGTTCTCTTTGGGCGATATTGGATACCAAAAAGTGGTATCAAAGCATGGTCCACCCCTTGGACTGGATGGGTGGAATGTGGTTTCCAAGCATGCATGTATGATGTATATGTGCTTGTTATGTATGCATGATGATGGTCATTGTAACAATTGGGTTGTCATGTAAAAGTTGATGATTTTTGTTGTTGGGATGCTCTTTTCATTAATGCATGTTGGTTGTATATGCATGTCAATGTCTATATGTTGTTATGCATGCATTGTAATGGTTATGTTTATGCATGTTTAGTAGGTAAGACATGCATCGTGAGGTCATTGTATGCAATTAGGTCATCATGATTCTATTGGTATGTTATGATGCTAATGTGTTAGCTGAGATAGAATAGGGGATGTGGATCATCAAAGCGAGGTTGCACCACTAGAATTTGGATAAGAGCATATCGTCATATAGGTTTGTATATTTGGCATGCAGGTATGTGGTTAATGGTTGTTATAAGCATTATGGTTACTTACATGCTTGTCGTTCTATTATTGTGGTTACATGTATGATAAATGCTAGTTGATTAGTGTAGTTGTATACACGTGTCAGATGGTTATGAATCATAGTAACCTGTTGTTGTATGCATTGTGGTCATATGCCTGATGATTATGGTCATTGCAACTCAGGTCTTGATGTTATTGTGTTTTGTGCTAATTTCGATTGACCCATGCAGATGATCATGGTTATGACATTAAGGTATGAGTTAATATATTGTGATGTTATGTCATACTAATCTAGACTAACGGTGCATATGTGGTTGTTATGCATGAATGACAATTGTTTATGAGCTTATGAGGTGAAGATGTTAGCTAGTTATTGTTATGGATATCATGACCTTATTTATGTTGAGTTGATGTGTTGTGAAGTTATATCATGCTAAACTAGATTAATTGTGCAGACAAGATAGCCTCCCTTGAGATACATTAAGGTATGAGTTTGATTATGATGTCTATTTGATGGTTGAGTGTTTGATTATGTCATCTACTTGATTTATTTAATATGGTATGTTTGCAAGTTGTTTGAATGTTTGATTAATTGCATGATATGGGTATGTGTTTGAAAGATTGCACAAGTGAATGGTCTTGTTTTAAGATGGTTGTATTAATGCAATATGTGCTGAGACAGTTGATATGTACTTGAGTGTAAGTGGGTGATAGTTGTAGTATTATGATTTGTGACTGTGAGTTGATTGCAGATTACGACATGGTGGTTAGTCTTGGTACAAGTTGATTTCAAATTAATAGACGTGATGTATTTACCTTTGGAACATGTGACTGACATGTGTGAACAGTTGCAGGGCAACATGCTTGGTATTAGCATGACAATGTAACAATTGATTTGTTTATATATAAGTAACAATTGGGTGATGTGATAACATCTAATAAGACTCAATTGCAGCAACGAAGAAGGTGAAAGAAAGGAATTGGGTGAGAATTCCTTTGGCTACGTTTGGAAACTACAATTCCAAAAAAATGAGTGCTTTGCACAAATACATGAAGTCTTCTTAAACTTGATTTTGTCTCACCTTATGTGGATATGATTATGTTCATGAACATGTATATCAGTTGGCCTCCAATTATAGTTGGATTTGTCAAGGAATTGGATTTCCTTGAGAAGTGTACATGTTCAGTTATATATCAACATGCTAAGTACATCAAGGTAAGATAATTGGTATATTGTTATGTTTACTTATGCACTGATAATTGTGTGTTTATGGGTGTTTAGTCAATTTAGTGTCCTAAATTGCTTACATAAATTATCAACCAAGATTCGTAAGTTGATGAAGTGTAGTGCACTGTATGTGCTTAGTTAACTCTTCTTACTTTGTTGTTCTATATTTTATATTGTTTTGGGGGGTTTTTGTTCTTTGATTCCTAATCACGTACAATATGAACTATGAGAAGCTGAATCTAAACTTCCTAAAGGTGAACCAAGAGCTTAAAACTAGTCAAAATCTAAGTTAAAAGAAGGAAAAACAGAGCATATGTCATATCTTGTTATTAAACCTATGTCATGAATCTAATTTTTAGAATTAAGAGGTAAAGTTATGAGGCACGTTGAAATAAATACAAAGAATGAAATTAACTGAAGTACTTCTAGTTACCCAAACTTTCAATTTTGGAAGATAGCTTTCTTGAGATGGAATACAAGCAACTTTTTGTACTTTATGGTCTAAAGAACTAAATAAAACATGTAGAAAGTAACTAATTGGTTTCAACCCTTGTATAAAGTCAATGTTTAACCATTTAGTTTAGGATGGATATCAACTTGAAATGGTGATCAAAAACATTCATTCACACAGTGCATTGGCAATCTGAACTAGGAAATAAATAACAAAAACAGTCAGTAAACTAATCAACAATGCATCCTCATTACTTTCAACCTTACTCTGTTTAAAAACAAAGTCGTTTCCTTTGTGAAATGGATTGGAGAAACAAGACTGCACAATTGAATTCTAACATTATGCTACTGGTTAGAACTAAAAGAAATCAACCTAAGTTACAAACACTGCTAAAAGCAAATGATGAAATTAAAACTGAACAGAAAACAAATGAAAAGAAAACCTCCTTCAGTGCAAGGGCCCTCTGCAACTGTTGAAAATACTCTTTCAAACGATCATTGGTCAACACACGGCATTATATTATAAACAGGAACAAAAGTTCAAAATTACAGAGTTGCAAGTTTGAGCTTAATGCATCAAAAACTTCGAACCCCCCTCAATTCTGTACAACTGGTATTTAAAAGAAAATATTCATAACTATCTTTTGAGGAAAATTAGCTACATGTGGTCTACATGTATCACAACAGAACTGCGTAAATGTTTGATCAGCTACATGAGACTTGAATTTGAGCAAGATGGTTGCACAAAACCATTAACACAGGTGGCTGATCTGAGTTAATGCTGCAACAGAACTGTTGGATTTATTAATTAGCAGCCACAAAGAGTGGACAAAGAGTCCTATTACTCCCGAGTTTCATATGTTTGACTCCACCTTTGACTATGGTCTTGAACTGGTTTTTTTATTTATCTGGGCTGGGTGACTAGGATAGAATCCATGTCGAGATGATTCCAGAGATGCCTATGTGGCCGGTTTCTTCGTTTGACACCTGGAACCTCCCAAACCACAGAAGTAGCTACAGAACACACAGTTAGCTGCAGAATAGGCTGCGTTCTATAGCTAATTTGCAAAAACTTATTCAAATAGCAAAAACATAAAAGTATAACATGTCAATCATTTAATGTCCTCCTTAAGACAAAATCTATCATTTATCATTGATGGGGATCTATATTCTTATGGAAAATCAAGGGAAAGAAGTGAGAAAAGTTGTCAAGGAGAGGGTAATTCTGAGGTTGAACATACCCCTAGTGCAAAATCATTGCATGTCCCCATGCAATTTTTCCATAAATGTGAATTCTTCTTTCCTATTACATCTGCTCAGACACCTCTGCTAGTACATCTAATTTTCTTCTCTTGCTCCTCTTTGAAGTGACTGTCGTCCTGGGTTTCTTCATGAGAACTTTGTATTTAAGGTTGATGACTGTTTTGTTCAAGTTTCTATTATTCTTCTTCAACTTCCTATTTTTCTTGTACCATAGCCCTAGGTGTAGTATTGTATTATCATGAATAGCTTTATCCAATTTACTTTGTTCCCTCAGGGTTTCATTTTATTTCTTGACATGCTTGTTCAATACCTCTAACTCGTAGATTTCCTGTTTGAGAGAGTCAGTTAGAGGTTCTTGTGGATTGACAGGGGGTTCTAGATTGGCTGAGGATTCTAGATCCATTGAGGCACATTTCTTCTCCAGTGATTCTATATAATCATAAATTTGTTGCTGCACTGGGTCTATGCCTGGAGATCCTCTGTTGGGGCTGCCTTCGAAATACTGTTTAGGAGAGTTTTGAGGACTATGTGTAAATGGAACATTATCAGGAGATGGCACTGGGGTTTCTTCTTCTAGATTTATGAATTATGTTCCCTTTGATGATACCTTCTTTACCATACCTCAGAGTCTAGAGCTATTTCTAAGTTGTAGAGGGCTTATGTTCTCCTCCTTTGTACCCTTTTTCTCCTTTTTCATATTTTATTTTCTCTTGATTTGTTTCTTAATCTCTGTCAAATTTTCAGAGATTGATTGTTCATCATCTTATTGTAATGACGATTCAGGTTTATTTCTAGTAATTCCACTAGCTTTCTTTTTCATCTTCCCTTTTTGCTTGACCTGCTGTCTAATTTCTGTCAACTTTTTGGAGACTAGCTCTTCATAATTTTTCTGAGTGGAGGACTCAGGTTTGCTTTGAATGGTCATACTGGTCTTTTTCCTCCTACTCCTTCTGACATTACCCTCTTCAGGTGATTATGGTGCCTCTTGAAATAGTTTCTTATCAGGAAGTTTTCCCAAGTATCTCCTATTCTTTTCAAATGAAACTCAACCAGTATTTTTACCAACCCATGATGGTATATAATTGTGTCTATGAATTCTATTTTCTTTTGTACATTTGAAGCCATCCTCCTTAAACTGTTTAGAAGGAAGAAAGGGAGGTTGATGTCTCCATTTTCTAGAAAGTTCGTCAATAAACGTATATGATAGACATACATGCACCCGAATCTCCACTCACAAGTAATGAATTTCTGTAATATCAAAAGCATGCTTCTCCATTTATTTTTAAGTGCTGAAATAGGAATTCCTTTTCTAAACACAGAGACATCCATACCTGGGTTCCTGAGGATTACCTTCCATGATTCCTTGTGAAATTCCTTATTTTTGAACCATCTCTCACCAAGTCTTGGAAGTTATGTAGCCTCTGCTATCTAAGATTTTGTTACTGCAAACTTAATGTCTCCAATTTCTACTTTTGTACCATTGAATGATCTAGCAAAAGATTTTGTGATCTCTTTGTGATAGCCATCAAAATTTTCAATGAAATTGGGCCATCCAACCTTCTGCATCATCTCCTTGAGTTGTGGGTATCCTTCCATATATTTTGCTCCTACTGGCTCTGTCCTGACAATGAGTCCCATGGCTTCTATTTCGTACAATTTTCTAACCTTCAGAATTATTCTCCTGGTCTATGAAATGGACTGACTGCGGGTATGGTGAAAAAGAACTATGGGCTTGTGTGGAATAAGTAGACGGTGAGGGTTTGGAGAGACGTGAATACGTTGGTCACATCGTAGTTTTGACCGATAAAAAATGGAGTTATTAGGGACCGTTTAGGCACAAAGTATGGAGAGTGTAGTAGAGGTGTGGTATGATGAAATTATTATAGACCATTTGGTACCGAATGTGGAAGATGTGGTGGAGACGTGGTATCATGAAGTGGCAGTCAAATCAAATGATGACTTGTTAAGGAGACATACCATCATTCATATTATACATGTCTTATGTTTGTAACTTGCTGTTTGAGATAAATTTTGCATTTTACCTTTAGAACTTAACCTTTTGCTTGATAATTCTTTTGGTGTTGATCCGTAGGCACTTTTAGCATGGTTGATCTCCAAAACTTGATTCTTCAATTTTCCTGCATTCATGATTTATTTGTGAGTTATACAATTGTGCCAGAGCTGATAAGTAAGTTGTAGCTGCAGAATCAAATTAGCTGTGGAATGGAATCAACTGCAGAATGTGAAAAGAAGGAAAAATGAAATATGGATATGGAATATGAGTGTAAAAATGAAATGGAAATGAGTTATGACAGTGAGATGGAATGAGGTGTAAGATAAAATGAGAAATAGGGTGAAAATGGAGTAAAACTGTAAAAATAAAATGTAAATGAAATATGACAGTGAGATGAAGTGGAACTAAAATAAAATGAAAACAGAATGAGATGGAATGAGACTATGAATTTGCAGACTCTAAACTGCAAATGAATGTAGCTTTTTGTCACTACTTATTACAGAAAGGAAATGGAAAATATAGGATGTCAAAAATCTCTGATTTTGACCTTGTATTTTCTGTATAAGTATGCCAATCAATGATTGGTTTTCAACCTCATAATTTTTATTTTTATTTTTTATTCATTTTATTATTATTATTATTAGGAAAAATAAAGACTAAGTTAGTGGAGAAGAAGAATTCTTCTTCACTAGCTTCATTTCAGATTTATTCTGGAAAACCTTAATGAACTCCTCTCTTGAAATTGGTTTTTGATATATCTTCAACTGATTACCATTCACAAGAAGAGGTATTTTGCTTCCATCTATTGTCCTTATCTTTATTGCTCCATTATTAAAGACTTCTTCAATCTCATATGGCCCAAGCCAATGAGTTTGAAACTTCCCTTGAAAATCTTTGAACTTTGAATCGAACAACAGTGCCCAATCTCCTGCTTGAAACTTCTTCTCCTTAATATATTTATCATGCCATTTAGCCCTCTGCTGTTGGACTATACTGGTTCTTTGAACTGCATCTTGCCTGATTTCATCAAGTTCATTGAGCTGCTCCAATCTATGTTTCTGTGCCTTTGATAAATCCAGTCCCAGTTGGACTGCCATCTTAAAGGTTTTGATTTGAAACTCTATAGGGAACAAGACTTGTTTCCCATAAACAAGTTCATAAGGTGTATGTCCTATTGTGTTCCTCCATGTAGTTCTATAGGCCCATAAGGCTTCAGGAAGCCTTTCTGCCCAATCTCTTTTATGTAGATGCATGGTCTTAGTGAGAATTCCTTCAATCACCTTATTTGTAGATTCAACTTGACCATTTTCTTATGGATGATAGGGAGTAGATTTCCTATGTTTGATCTTGTAATGTTCCACAAGACCCTTCACCATTTTAGATGTAAATTGAGATCCCTGATTTGTCACAATTTCTCTTGGAACACCAAAACGAGTGAAGATTTCCTCAAAAAGAAAATTAGCTACAGATTTTTCATTAGTAAAAGGTAATGCTTTGGCCTCTACCCATTTAGTGACATAATCAGTGCATACCAATATATACTTCTTTTGCTTAGATTGAGGATTAATTGGTCCAACAAAATCCAAGGCCCATTTTTCAAAAGGTTCAATGAGTACCTGAATTTGTAGTGGCATTTCATTTGAAGGAGCAGGTTTCCCTAACCTTTGGCAGTTGTCACACATCCTAACATATTCTTTGGCATCTTTGAAGATGGATGGCCAATAATACCCTAAAGAAAGGGTTTTATAGGTTGTCCTCTTGTCAGCAAAGTGTCCACCACATGGCTCATCATGACATGCCTTAAGAATCTCAGGCATTTCATCTTCCATAACACATTTTCTGATCATGAGATTTGGACCTATTTTATACAATTCATTAGTGATCCATGAGTATCTTGTACTTATCTGAATGATTTTTCTTTTCTCTCTAGGAAACAAATGTGAAGGAAATTTCCCTGTGACTAAGAAATTGGAAATATCTGCAAACCAAGGGGTTTGAGTAGTTATCGCAAAAAGATATTCATCAGGAAACTTATCTTCAACTAGAGTGTCATCTTTGATATTTTGAAGTCTGGACAAGAAATCAGCAACTGTGTTTTGTTTTCCAGGTCTATCTAGCACAGTAATATTGAATTATTGCAAGAGTAATAGCCATCTTCTAACTCTGCCATTAGTAATAGGTTTATTCATTAAGTATCTAATTGCAGAGTGATCTGTATGAACAAAGGTTTCATAGCCTGTTATATAATGTCTGAACTTGTTGATTGCATGAACAATAGCTAAAAATTCCTTTTTAGTTACAATATAATTTAACTCAATGGGAGTCAAATTCTTGCTTGTATAGTAGATGGCATAGGGAGTCAAATCTTTTTGTCCCAATATAGCTCCGAGAGCTGTATCTAAAGCATTTGTTGAAATGTTAAAAGGTAGTCTCCAATTTGGACATCTCAAGATGGGTGCTTCAGAAATTTTTGTTTTTAAAGTCTCAAATGCTAACTGGCAATCAGGGTTCCAATTGAATTCACAATCCTTGGTGAGTAATTTGAAGAGTGAGGATGCTATTTTAGTGAAATTTTCTATAAATCGTCTATAGTATCTTGTAAACCCTAGAAAACTTCTAACATCCTTTTGGCAATTTGGAATTGATAATTTAGAGATGACTTCAACTTTAGATTTATCAACTTTAATTCCATCTCTTAAAATGTGATGTCCTAGAACAATCCCTTCTGTAAACATCATAAGGGATTGTAGCGTTGGACATTGGATGTAGCTTTGATCTTAGCAGTGGATTATGGACATCCTGGGAAGGAGGTGAATCCTGGTATTACTTTGAGGGTGGAGGTGTGAGCCTCTGGATTCCCTTGTTGCAAATGCAGGCATCATATCATTTTATTTGTTAATTAAGCAAATGTGCATATGTGTATATTATTGTAAATATTGTATCGAGTTGGATCTATAAAGCTCCATATACAGTATGACTATTTGCTGGTTGAAACAAATGTGTATAAGTATATGTGGTTGCTATTGTAAGTACCGTAATGAGTTGTGTTATAAATCTCTAGTAAGTGGTATGTTGTTTTGTTTTCAACATTGATCATTGTAAATACTGCAACGCACTGTGTTATAAAGTTCCATGGGTAGTATGTTTTGGTTTTCAGTGGTTTTGTTGGTTGTAGGTGTGACACTGAACATCGAGGATGGTGTTCCCCCAAGGGGGAGAGTTCTGTAACAACCTTGGTCAAAATTCCATGTAAAAGTTAATAAAGGCAAAAATAAGACCAAGTTCGTGGGACATGTATTCCAAGTTGAATGGTGGGCAAAACATCCTAGTGGGTGTTCATTTTGGTTTATTATGGCTAAGGCAATTGGAAAAGACAATGGCAAAGGCTTTGGAAAGGCATGAGGCATTACTGGCTTTTTATTTATGAAAATAATGGAAATTAGGAGAAAAGGAAAGCGAAAGGTCACAAGTTGCATGTGAGGAGGAAAATGAAGGAAAATAATGGAAAATTGAAGAAATTAGAGGCATCATTGATAAAAAGGTTTTTGAGGATCAGTTGGTAGCTTTTGCTTCGCTTTTTTCAGTGTTATCTTTTTGTCAGTTCAGTTTTGAAGCTCTCATTTATTATACTCTCTCTCTCATACTCTTGGAAACTTAGAGTTTTCTTGGAGCACTCTTGGAGGAGTGTGGCATACTTGGATTTTTGTACCAAGAAGGTAAAGGAAGAGGTGGAAAGTGTAAGAGGACATCAAGATCAACAACCACAACAGGTCTTGTTTGCAGGTACCGAATTGTATGTATGATTTCCTTGCTAGTTTTGGCATGCATGGCACATGCATGTGGTTTCTTGGATATGAGTTGTCATTGGCATGGAGGATTGCCTATATTGATAGTGGTTTTTCCTAGCCTTGCCATTTCCTGGATAACCAGGGTGTCGTGGATTTTTCCCTTTTGTTTACTGGTTGGTTCTCATGTTCCTTATGGCTATGGGTTGAGTTACTAGTTCTTGGAAGCCTTGGTTGGACAAACGCTCTCGAAGCCCTGTAACAAATTGGGTTGACTTATTAGTCCTAGAAGCCTTGGTTGGACAAACGATCTACAAGCCCTTGGTGGGCTGAGTTACTAGATCTGGAATCCCTGGTTGGATAAACGCTCTGGAAGCCCGAAAACAGCTATGGGTTAAGTTACTAGTCCTGGAAGCCCTGGTTGGAACAAACACTCTCGAGCCCTGGACAGCTTGGGTTGAGACCAATCTGGTGATGGTTAGTGATGTCTGACCGTGAGGTGGAATCACTGGTTGAGGTGGTTTGGCCTTTGGAAGCCCTGGTTTGGTTTTGTTAGTTGTTTTCCATGAGATCCCACATTCATGCTTGGAATATGGCATGGGGGTGATTGGTTGAAAGAAAGATTTGGTTCATCCAATATATGGTCGGGTGGTATGTGGAAGTCCTACACCTGGTTTCATTTTGCATATATTAATAAGATCTTATTTCCTCTTATATTTGATGGGTAAATATACTTGTTCATATGTCGTTATATGGTTGTTATATCCTTGTTATTTATGTTGTTTATATGCTGGTTATGAGCATGTTTTATGGTAGTGATGATGCATGGATCTCATTATGTTTTGATTAGTAAATGGATGAAGAATGAATATATGACATAATAGATGATAGTGCAACTATTGTGATAAGGCCTCAATGTTTCTTAGCAATTCTCAAATAAGTATGAGACCCCTATGCTCATATCTATTGTTATGACCTGTAGAATGTATATTTGTGACATGTTTGACGAAATGCATGTCATGGTTAGTAGGGGTCCAGTCAAGTTATTGATGAGATGTCTGCATTAGTGCCTTTGTTTTTGTGTTATTTATCATTCCTGAAGGTTTCATAGAGTTTTGCGCAATGGCCTGAGACCTAGCCCTGAAAAAGTGGCACAAAATGTGGGGTCACAGGCTCAGAACTAGCTGATAAAGTACCCAGTCGCTGTCATGCCCTTACTGTGGGAGTGACTGGAGGGTCCCAATCGCATGCATGCCCATGTCATAGGAGCGATTGAGGCTCTAAGTCAGTAAAATGTCAAGTTACCTCAAGGGTTGGTCACCTGGAAGGGTTGGTTGGCTCTTGAAGGTTTTGTAACATGTGTAGAAGGTAAAATTGGTTGTGTTTTGTTGGTTCCACTTCCTTAACTGTACATGGGGAGTTGAATCAGGTCATAGTAGCTTCTCATCACATGTTTACCCCACCGGACCGATTAACTTGGGTAAATGTGGGAGGAGGGTAATTACACCATCGGAAGCTTCGACCACTCCAATATGGGCCTTACACCATCACCAAGGTTGTGGGTGACAATGCTTTCGAGCTTAACATTCCCCCATTCCTTGGCCCGCACCTAGTGTTCAATTTGGACCACCTTTGACCATACTTTCCACCATTGTTGGACACATCAAACATTGCTAAGCACTTGACACCAATAGAGCTCAACCCAGTTTGCATTGAATAGGGCACGAATGATCGGATCATGGGCACAGAAATTAAGAACACTTTCCAACAAAGGATCCAACTGTATCGAGTTGTCAAAGTCAGCCAACTCCTGCACTATGGCAAGTGGCTCACCAATGACCAAGTTCAACGGAAGTTTCCCATCTCACAGAGGCACTCAACGCAATGGGGACCGTTGCTTCCTAAGGGGGGAGGACTAATCAATGTGGATATTGGTGGCCACCAGTCTATTCCACTTGGACACCCAACACTATTTCCTTTCAATTTCCTAATTTTCTAGCACAATTTACTAATTTTGGCAGTTTTTCAGGTCCTGAACTTCCATAGCCATTTTGAGGCGCTAAATGACGTTATTTTGGAAAATGGGCAGACCAATTGCATATGATAAGGGTTTGCAATCAAAATTTGTTGTCCTCAGATAGATATTTCTAATGAGGTATCATACGTGGCAAACGAAGATCGTATGCCAAAGTTACGACCCCGAGAAGTTGATGTACCAACTAACCCCAAGGGGGGCCACAAACTTTTGGCGCTTCATCTCTTAGGGTTAGGTATTTGTATGTTTAGGGTTTTCCATTGTTTCTTAATGATAAAAAGATATGTAAACCTCGTTGTAACACAGTTCAAAGGGCATGTAGCAGTCACATCTCTTCTCAGAGATAAACTACCACCACCTAAGTTAGTTTGTTTCTCTTACGTATGTAAACAATTCTCAATATTTGCTATTTATTAAATGGAGTTTTGTTTCGTTGTATCTCTTTGTTTTGGTTTGAATATGTATTTCATTTCATTCCTTCATAAATCTGGATCAACATTACACAATTATAACTTTCCAGAGGAAATTATATGATTTAACCACCTAACATCTAACATCGCATTACATTAATCACATGTATACTATACAATATTAAATGAATAACACTCACATTTGAACAAACTCAATGTTTTTGCATACCCAATCTTTTTGTAGAAATCTAATTTATCGCCCTCATTGAACAATGTTTTGGTATTACAAAAATTAATTCCAGCATATGCCATTTTCTAAGCACTTTTCTAGCTTAATCGATTTTAGCGTGACCAACATATACCATTTCCTAAGCACTTTTGCAGGTTAATTGATTTTTAGAGGGACCATGTAATTGGCTAAAATGTACACCACTACTTTGTTTTGGGTTAAAAAAGAGTTAGAAGTTGTGGTGTCACATTGGTTTGATGATAGAGTAGAATGATGCTCGAAGCAATTTTGGCTATTTAAAAAGTTTAAGAAGCAAAATTTCAAATGCAACAATAATATTCACCATTTTTTCATCAACATAGAAAGTTCTTTTGAGGGCTACACTAACACTTCATGGATTGATGTGAGGTCTATAGACTATAGAGCTCCAGATGGATAATAAAAGGTTTCTTACATACAAGACTTGATCATTGTCGACCTTCTCTAATCCTTCGAGTGTAGTGAATGTGCTAGCTATAAGGGCTTCTCCTTGTCAAATGGCATTAACCAATCAAAATGCATCTTTGCGTTGGGAGCACTTGGTAAGCAATTGTTGGCAACTCAATGGAAACTTAGGTGCATAGCAAATAAACTAAGGGGCATGGACTTTATAGGTAGAGCTTGAGATTGCATGGTTTGACAAATTCTTGGATAATTTAATTGATGCTTGGTCTAAACATGATTTTGGCTAAGACAAGATTGCCCCAACTTGGTTGTGCATGGTGCACTTGTTCAAATGATGGATTACAAGACTTGACTTTAGCTCTTGCCTTGGGCGACTCTAGGAAAATACTTGGGAACCCTTGCTCCAATGTATTGGAAAAGGCAATTTGCCTTGGATGGAGCTTCCTTGATCAATGAAAGAGTGAGGCAAATCGTGCCTAGTGTAGAGAAATTCTTTGGAGTTGCGGCTACAAAGATAGATGATGTGACGATTTTCTATGACAACTTCCTTGGAGTAAATTCCAAGTTGTTGGGCATGTGGGGGCTAGTCAAAGTTGGCTTGGAGGAAATAATCCACACAAGAATGGAGCATGAGCCAAGTTAGAGACATTTTGAGGAGTTTGTGAGAGTTCATTTGAAAATTATCAAGTGAAGTGGGCAAAATTGTTCACATTCTATTCAAGCATTGGTAAATTTGTCCAAGAATGGGATGTGTTGCTAATATCACAAAAGAAGTGGTCCATGTTTGACTTTGTTATGGTGTGCAATAATATTAGAGCAGTTTTTCTTGGGAAACATATTGAACATCCATGTAACACATATTGGCACAACCTGGTATAGTAGACTACTATGTGAAAGATAATTTGTCTATAGATGAAATTATTATGACAACCATTTAACTTATTGTAAACTCAACTTTTTATGTTTTGAGTGTGCCCTCAACTTTTTATTGTTATCAATCTATTTTTTCTTCCAAATAAATTGTGTATCATGATTGAAATCACCAACATTTTGCGTAGATGTTCCATCTTTTATTAGCAAACACATATACGTGTAGTGTCCACATAAAACGCGGATAGTTTCAAATACTAATACACAGTCTCTTCGGATAAAAGAAAAAGAATGATAAAAATACAAATTGATAACATCAACTCGATTGGTAAAAGGTCACTATTTTCTTAATGTTGTAAATGAATTTTAAGGGTTTGACCTTGTTCACTCTCCACTAGAGCTAACACGTTAGTGGTTTTACACTTTTATCGAACTTCAAAATCATGGTTCAGTGAATTTTTACTTCCGAAGAATTGAGTTCCCTGCTATCAACATGGGCGTATCCCCTATGGCTAAGATGCGTAATGGGATGTGACTAAGAGTAAATAAATATAAGTGTTGAGGTTCTTGTGTTATAGGTTCACTTTTGAGGTTTAAGCCATCAGTGAGCCACTTCGACGGACTCAACGAGTGCGCGCCACCGGGCTAGACAAGAAAAAGTTGAAAAATAATTTATGATTGTTTAGCCCCGACACTGGTCTGCCTTCAGTTAATTAGTTTATAAGCCTGTGATTGTAATTTTTATTTTGGTCAATAAAATTACGCTTTTCTGTTAACAAGTCTTAAAATTATTATTTCCGCGCAAAATTAACCCGGGAAATGATGGTCAGTATTTGCGAATTGCATTCAATCAGATGGAACCAGAAGTTAGAATGGCGTCCAATAGCAAAAACAATAATAACAGCAGTAACAGCAGCTTCGGCTTCAAGCCCTACTCGTGCAACACAACGGCTCTCACACTGCAATGGGTGGAAGCTATTGTCAGGTTATTAAGACAATACGAATTTCTGTGGCGTGCCCACGTTGTCGATTTTTTCCAGGTAAGACTACCAACTCACTACAGCTTAGTCTCCCCTTACTCTGTTTATTGATTGATCTATGAGCTTTCATTAATGAAGGTTAATGATAATCAAAATGCAAGTGCAAGTGTTCCTCAGGCAAGGCTTTGGGAATCTGTGGACAAGGAGTGGATGGAGTGTCTGAGAGAGGAGAGTGTACACAATCTACTGTTGCTACCATCTGGACTAATTCAGGTAACCACATTCTCAGGGAACTTAGTATTCCTAAATGAATTTTATGTGGTACAAACTTCTAAAATTGTTACATTCCTATCTTCACTTTTCTAATTACCTTCTCATCTGTGTATGCTTCTTATTTCTGTTTTCTTTGCTTTGGCTTCAAGAGGAAGAAGACGTGTTTCCATTATAGGAACGTTATAGGGGGTTGTGGCTCTGATCCTTGGATGTCAAGGATGAACCTTCTCTTAATTAGCCTAGTTTTTTAATAAACGTCCCCCCATTCATACCGCACTCCATTAGGATAGTTGGAGATACTAAAATTTGAGCGCCTATTTTTATCTCAAATATAAAATTCAACATCTTTTTATTGTTTTTTAAGGTTGATCAATTTCAGTGTTTGAAATTAAATGGGGAAGTGTGTAACATGCCGTTTATTGTTTGCTCTATACCAAATTATCCGGGTGTTATGCTTCTTTGTCTTTTATACGATTTAACCAGATTTCTCTTAAATTTTAATGATTCTGCTATTTTTTTGTTAGTTTAATTAATGATGCACATGAAACCTGTTAAACCCAGCCAATTCGTAATTCAGGGCTGTATGTTCGTTCAGGTTTGAACCCAGGTCAAATAATACGAAATTCAATTTGCATGAATAGTCTCTTTAATGTGGCTCATTTTGTAGCAATCTGTTACAACCTTCTATATGTGACTTAATATCTTAATTGGTCATGTCATTAAGATATGATGAGATTGTCAACGACTGCTTAGTTCGGTCAGTGAAAGTGGGGTGTTGTTATCAACATTAGGATTCAAGTCTCTTAATGACACATTTGTGCTCGTGCTTGTTCTTGTGTGCTTCTATGCTTGCAAAAATGGGTGTGCCCAAGTGCAAGTCCTAAGTGACTCTTAGCTGAAGAACACTTCCGTGGCATGGCAGTTCTAGTGTTAACTATAAAATAGAATAGTTGTAAGAATTTCAAGCCCTAGGTGACTAATGTTCTTATGATCTCAATTAAACAAATAAATTGCTGAATTTAATTAATGTTGAAATTAAATTTCAGACCATAGTGTTAATGACACAAGCTAGAATTTAAACAGCGGAAGCATCAAAATTAGTTTCAAACATACATAGGTAATTACACCATCAAATCAACTTTTCAGTGTTCACTCCAAAAAAAGCTTACAAGGAAACCTCTACACGCTACCAAAAAACACAACACTGCACTGATCCCAAAAAAACCCTAAACTGAGCTTCTACAGCCTGCTTGAGAAAGTACGACCTGCTAGAAAAACCAGAAAAACAGAAAACTGCTGTATGGCTTTCCTGTACAACTTTATAGATCTGTCCATGTGGCTGTATGGAATTCTGTACATCTTTACGGAATTGTACAAACAGCTGTCTCAATTTGCATGCTGCCTAGGAATGCCTCTTCCTTGGCCGCCTGCTCTCTGTCTCTTTCTGCTGCTCAACTGCTTAAGTGTGTTGAAAGCCTCTACCTTGCTTTGTCTTTATACTTGTTGCTGAGAATCTATTTTTAAGGTTATTCCTAGTTAAATTCATAGTGACATACATGAGATACAATTTTAGGCTCCACTGCTAAATATATGACTTTCACTTTTTTTACTAAAGTGAATTACAAAACGGAATATTTTTTTTTCCAAAAATACAATCACTTTTAAAAAATATCTCAAACTACTTCTCGCATGTTCACACTAAACATGTGTGGAAGTTCCTGTATGAGCTATAATTCTGAACACTCCCTCTTAGCAAGGAAGGGATTCTGCACCAAGCCAAGTTTGTCTTTGAATGCTTCAAACTTCCCTTTTGCCAAGGGCTTGGTTAGAATATTAGATTCCTGATTCATGGGAATAAGTTGGACCTTCACCGCTCCCTCCTAAACCTTGTCTTGTATGAAGTGACATCTTATCTTTATATGCTTTGACCTATCATGAAACACTAAATTCTCGAAGAGTTTGATACAACTTTGATTATCACTGTAAATGATTGTAGGCTCCAACTCTTGGTCAAACAATCCTGCAAGTAACTTGTGAAGGTAGATGGTCTCATATGATCAAACAGTGCTTGCTGCCATGTATTTGGCCTCTAATGAGCTAAGTGCTACAAAAGTCTGCTACTTACCAAAGCACGATATTGTTGTTGATCCCAAGATAGCGTAGTTCTTCTTGTATGTTGCACTACCGACTCACTCTAATTCTGAATAACCCTGCAACTTCACTTCACCTTCTTGAAGATATCTTAGACCACACTCCACCCTCCCTCTCAAATCCTTGATCACATGTTTTGATGCTAGCCAATGCTCTTGCCTTGGCTCGACCATGAATTGACTCAAGATGTCCACTGCAAAGCATATGCCTGGCTTGATATTGACCAAATATATCAAGGAACCTATTAACTGCATGTATGTCGTTGGATCCACTGACTTTGAATATGAAGCTATCACCTTCTTCAGATTAATGATCATTGGCGTGGCAATAGTTTTGCATCCTCCATTCGAAACCTCTTCAAGATTTGAACTACATAATTTCCCTACTCAAGGAAAATCTCTCGTGGTCTCTGCCAAACCTCCAATCCCAAGAAGTAACGCATCAAGCCGATGTCCTTCATCTTGAACTTACCTGCCATGTATGTTTTGCACCCTATAATGAGCTTCTCTACACTTTTCAAAATCAAGTCATCTACATACAACACCAAAATAAGTAGATCAATCTAAACAAATATATAATGTAAGTTAGAATCTACGTTGCCTTTGGTGAAGCCCATAGTTTGCAGATATCCATCAATCTTAGAATAGCATGCTTCAATGCCTACTTAAGTCCATATAGGGATTTCTTAAGGTTGCACAAATGAGACTCCTTCCCATTTACCTCAAAGCCCTAATGCTGCTTTGTGTACTCTTATTCCTCAATGATCCCATTAAGGAAAGTGTCTTCACATCTATTTGATGTATCCTCCATCCCATAAATGAATCCAATGATATAACAACTCTAATAGAACTATACCTAGTGATTGGAACAAATGTCCCTTTGCAATCCATTCTCTCTGTTGGAGAGAACCCTTTCCTCTTGCCATAAATATCACTTTGAACTTCTCAATGTTGCCATTTGTAGCGTGCTTGATCTTGTAGAGCCTCCTAGAACTCACAATCGACTTCCCCTCCGATCTTGGCAGTAGGTTCCAAACATTATTATTCATGATGGGGGTGTACTTTTTTCACCATGCTATCTTGTCATACTTGTTGGTTTGATGCCTCATGAAATCTGGAAGGCTTGGAATCTAGAACATTGTTGGTCAATGCCATATAGGCTGAAAACATCTTTGGAGGTCTACCCTCTTTGAAAGTGCTCCTAGGAGTCTCAACATGCTTTTGAGCATTCCTCAATATCTAATATAAGTTTCTAACCATTGAGATCTCTTGGTAGAAGTAGAAGAAGGGGTTCTTGTCCTTCCCTCTTCATTTGAAGGTTGCTGTAGTACCATGGAAATCACTGGTGACCTCGGCTCAACCTTCAGAGCTTCTTGTTCCTCATCCTATATCACTAAAATAGCCTCATAGGGTTTCCTGATTCCAAAGTATTCCTCAAATGTTACATCCCGACTCACAATTATCTTCCTCTGCTTTGGAATATTGACACTGTAAGCCTTTGAAGTCTCACTGTAGCCCACAAATAAAGTATTCAAGTTGGAGGGTTGTTACTCACCAAAAGTGGGTGACCCCATCTCCTGGTCATCTCTTTCAGCCGGTAGCGAACAACCCCTGACAACCACTAAGTAGCCGATGTGATGGGCCATTCTTATCAACACCACTTGCACCAATTGTATGTTTCCTTGCACATTTGCCAAGAGCACATGTTTGAAGGTGGGCAGTTTTAACTAAAAGGTACTTTATTGATTATGCAATCGGGTGCTTATGCTTGTTTTTCATTTGGGCATTTGGCATGGATTATGGGGTGACTTGGAAGAAGGAAGGGTTTTGCTCGTGGTTTTGTTCCCTCTCTTAAGTGGGGGGGGTTAATCTTCAATCCTAGTCTAGTGGTGCCTCACCTAATGCCCCATTGCTTTAGGAAGGGCACTTCTTGGGAAACCCTGATTGAGATAGTGTGGTCCCATTTTCCCCATTCCATACCATCACTTCGCTCTGTACATTACAAGTCCTATATTCCATCTCCCATCTCCGGGTCCACTTGACCATGGGTCCACCAGGATTTAGCACACCCCCTCCACTTTTTTGCATATCTAGGCTGGGCTTGGAAATTTTGCCCTAGGAGGTTGATGCAAATTAGCATGTGGGCAAAAGCTAATCATGAGCTCTACCCCTTATCATTATGGCCATCATCAGGTTCCTGTGGCCAATGTTGCCCTGCCACATCAAGGAAAGGAACACTTGCATATTCCAACCCTCGTGGGCGATGAACTGCTTCACCACTAAGGGGGTAACCATTGCTACACATCATTCAAAGCACGCTCTCATTTCTTAGAGCTTCGGGCAGTAATACAAAGAAAAATAAAGAAAAAGCACAAGGCAATAAGAGGGGTGGAAAAACAAAGGCCGGGGTAACTCATGCATCCACGATTGCTCCCACCTCATAGCTATACGCTCAAAGTGTGGAATTCTTCATTATTGCTACCCCTTTGACGATGGCATTTGGCCTTGAGCACCCTTTTTCCCCTTTGTTCCATCATTATTGACATGACACCTATTGATTGAAGGATGTACTAGGGACTTGTCTTTCCCCTTAGGGGTTGGGAAGACCTAATATGGTTCTCCATTAGCCACTCCTACTTAGGGTGGCAACACTATTACATGATCAAAGCCCCAAATTTGGAAGGGAAGCCTTGTATGAAGTGTCATTTTGCCCTTGATTAATAAGCTTGGTCCACTTAAATGCGCTAATGATTATTGTACCTAATGGTGAAGATGCAACAATGGATATGCCTGTGGTTGGAAGGTGGTTTTCATCATGCGCTGGGCAACTTAAATGGGACCCAAGCCCACTAGAAGAGCATATGACACCGTACAGGTGAAGCGTTGAGAGCCATAGGACTCCTGTTATTTGTAGAGCATCATTCATATTCATGGGCACCCTCAACACCTCAGTAGGCTTGCACTTTTCCCCATATTATTCATGAGATGATGCACTTGGACCAACATGCTCCAACCGACTTAGCAGTGATGGCATGGTTTGGCCGCTGATTTGAGGCCAATATGAGGTTTGTCTCACCCCATGAGACATGGGAAGGCTAGCACCATCCTCAGAGCCCTCAACATTGGAGCAGAACCAGGCTATTTCACCACCAAGAGACCCATGGGACAAAGGTTTTGTACCCCAAGCCCAAAACTGGGGTCCACAGGATGATTTGCATGGAAGTCTAGGGGCCAACCCTCGGACCTTGATTTTTGGAGTCCTCTACACTCATTTTGGCACTAGAGGAGCCCAATGCTTACTTAAAGGAGGCCTATGCATGCATAATGTCAACATTTTGACCCTCCTATGGGTTAATTATCCTGTTTTCACATTGGCTATAAGGTTGGCTTGTGACCTTACCTAGTATTTTCCCGTTATTTTATTAGTCGAGGGGCTAATAGGTTAAAATTAGACATCATTGGACACATATATGTTAGAGAGACCTCATTTGATCTCTCTCATCAACTTCGTAAATTCAGACCTCTTTAGAGAACTTAGATTTGCTTTTTGTGGGTGAATTGGAGATCATAGGATGCACTTTGATGTTTGGAAGCTGATTTTTGGATATTCTTTGGAGTTATTCTTGGTTTAATGGAAGGATATATTGCATGCTATCTTGTAATTCGATCCTGTGAAAATTCTGTCACCATAACAACTGATTTAGTTTTCCTACTTATTTCATCATAAGTTATTCATGGAATTACTTCAACAAACATTAAAATAAATACTGTTGCAGATATCACATCGTAATACAAAAACAAAAATATGCACACATTGACACAGTTATTTTGGACTAAGGTCCCCGGAAAAACCCAATGTGGGAAAACCGGTGCAGCGAGGGAGGATTTTATTATTCAACAATTTTCTTGTACAATAGGGTGCCAAACTGGCTTACCCACAGATAGACAAACTTCTAGCACTTTCCTAAACCCAGCGTAGGCCCTACTGACCTCTACTACAGCCTGAAACCCTCTGTGTTAGCCTATTGAGGCTCTGCGCAACCTCTCTGGGCTTCTGCGTCACTCCTACAGCCTCTGCATGGATGATGCAGGCCCTTCTGGCTCTACGTAGTCTTTGTTGCCTCTGTGTGGCTTCCTCTAGTTCCGCGTCTGCGTCTTTTGCGCTGATCTCCTGTTTCTCTATTCCATACTTGTTGCCTCCTGACTGCTTTCTAGACCACTGGTTCAATTTCTCAGCAAACCCCGCTCCAGAAATTGAACTGGCTGGTCTGCCTCAGTGTGTTCTCCAAGTGCCTCTCAAGCCTCTTTTTATATTTTTTCTGTTAACATCTCAACGGCTGAGATTAAGTCCCTAATCAACGACTACGATTAGATCTGGCTTGATCCATGTCTTTTGGACCATTCTAACACAGATTCATATTAATACACATTAATATTTTATTTTCCAAGTTTAGACTTAGGGACTCCATTAAAAATATTAATTATTTTAATATCTCCTGATGTGTTTAGAATTTGAATTTGCCCAAACCCTTTTTGGGTATTGGAGATCTCATGTGCCCCAACCTCTCCACCAAATTTCGTGGCTAGAGCACATCCGATGCTATCCCAAATCAACACTCCCTCTTAGCGAGGACTGTGCTCTAGCAATACTCCTCACTGAGTATTACTCAGATCATCCGGCATCGATACTTGTGCTGATGCTAGGCCTCCTTGCCAAAGATCCTTTGCACTGCTGCATCCTGTACTGCTACCCATGGTTCAACCACTGCCACTGTTGCATTTGTACGACAACTCCCTCTGCATTCGTGTTGCTGCTGGTCCTTTCTCCCAGCACTGCATCCGCATTGCACCTTCCTCTGCATCTGTGCTGCTGTTGGTCCTTTCTCCAATCATTGCATCTGCACTGCAACTCCCTCTGCATCTGTGCTGTTGTTGGTCCTTTCTCCCAACATTGCATCTACACTGCAACTCCCTCTTCATTCGTGCTGCTAACACACTATTTCTAAAAGGGGTTCTTTACCATCCCCATCTTTTCCTTGAAGTAGTCAAATTTTGACTTTCCAAGGGCCTTGGTGAGGATATCTGCCACTTGTTCTCCTATAGGAGTGTAGCTCAACTGTACAACTCCAAGTTGGACACAATCTCTAACAAAGTGACACCAGATATCAATATGCTTTGGCCTATCATGAAATACTGGATTCTTAGAGAGTTTGATGCAACTCTGATTATCACACATGATCTTGGTCACCTCCATATTTCTTTTGAATAGGTTTACCAACAGTTTTCTAAGCCATACGGCCTCACATGAAGCTGTGCTTGCTGCCATATATTTTGCCTCAGACGAGCTCAGAGCCACAAACTTTTGTTTCCTATTACACTAGGAGGTTATTCCTAATCCAATGTTGAAACGGTACCCAAAGGTACTTTTCCAATCCACTGAACTTCCTGCCCAATCTGCATCAGTAAATCCACTCAACCTGATATCCTTCCCCTTGTTGTACAAGAACCCATAATCAACTGTTCCCTGTAAATACCTGAGAACGTGCTTGGCTATTGCACAGTGAGCCCTCTTTGGTTCCACCATGAACTGATTGAGGGCGTTGACAGCGTAGCAAATATCTGGCCTGGTATTGACTAGATACATCAGGGACCCTATGAGCTGTCGGTATAGGGTGGGATCGACATCCTTGTCTTCTGATGCATCAATCTTCTTCCAGTTGGTGATCATTGACGTAGCCATAGGTCTATAGTCTCCCATCCCGAACCTTTTCAGAATTTTTGTAGCATACCTTCCTTGCCCAAGGAAGATTTCTCCTTTCTGCTGCCAAACTTCCAACCCTAGAAAATAGTGCATTCGTCCCAGATCCTTCATATCGAACTTTGTGGCTAGATTCTTCTTGCAGTCTTCAATGAGTCTGGATGATCATGTCAGGAAGAGATCATTCACACGTAATACTAAGATAAGTGGCTCGCTCTCTACTACCAGATAGTAGAGATTCGGATCCGCGTCGCTCTTGACAAACCCCATCTTCTGCAAGTAGCCATCCATTCGACCATACCATGCTCTTGGTACCTGCTTCAGCCCATATAAGGCTTTCTTCAATCTGCATACATGAGACTTCTTCTCATGAGTTTCAAAGCCCTCTGGTCGTTCAATGTATACTTCTTCTTCTATTACCCTGTTCAGAAATGCCGTCTTGACATCCATCTGATGGATCTCCCATCCCATCTAGGCTGCAAGAGATATCACGGCCCTAATAGATGTATACTTGGCTATCGGGGTGAAGGTTTCCTCATAGTCAATCCCTTCCTTTTGAGAATACCCCTTAGCCACAAACTTGGCCTTGTAATTTTCAATATTGCCGTCCGCCGCATATCTGATCTTGTAGATCCATCTTGAACCTACCACAGATCTGTCTTGAGGCCTTGACACCACCTCCCAGACATCGTTTATCATTATGGAGTTATACTCCTCCACCATCGCATCTAGCCAGACCTGATGCTGAGCTGCCTCTTTGAAGCTGGTAGGCTCTCCATCCTGAGTTACTAACGCCTAATACCTGTTTGGCTGTTTTCGCTCCCTTTTACTGTTCCTTGGCTCTCCGATGAAGTTCTCTGCATCACGCAAAATCTAACGAAGTTCCCTGCTGGTCCTTCTTTTGCCAACATGTGCTTCTGTTTGCTCCTCTTCCTCATCTTGAGAATCTTCCTGATCTGAGGAAGGATTCTTCACTTCTGTTGGTTGAAGAGGCATGGCCAACGGATCCTCTTTCGACTGCTCCTTGGAAGGCATTTCACGAGATCTTCTGAAAGCTCTATCCTTCATGAACTTTACATCTCGTCGTACTACTACCTTCCTGCTCCCTGGAAGATAGATCTTGTATGCCTTAGCGTTCTCGCTATATCCTGCCAGATACCCCTTTTCTGTTGTTTGATCCAGCTTCTTCCTCTTTTCTTCGGGTATGCGACAATATGCCAAACTCCCAAATATCCTGAGATGACTGACTTCAGGTGTCTTCCTAATGAAGACTTTCTCTGGAGTAATCTTGCCCAATGCCCGATGAGGAGTCGTGTTCTGAACGTAGACAGCTGTGTTGCATGCTTCTGCCCACAGGAATTTTGGCATATCCTGATCATACAACATGGCCCTAGCTGCTTCTACAATAGTCATGTTTTTCTTTTTTGCCACCCCATTCTGCTCTGGATTATAAGGAGTTGTCCACTCTCTTTCAATGCCCTCCTTAGCGCAATAATCAGTGAAGTCCTTATCGACATATTCTCCACCATTATCTGAGCGCAAGACTTTGATTTTATTACCTATCAGATTCTCCACTAGAGCCTTGAACTCCTTGAATCGACAGAAAACCTCATCCTTGGTTTTCAAAAAATAGATCCAAGTTTTCCTCGAGTGGTCATCAATGAAGGTAAGGAAATACTCGGCACCACTGAGAGCTTTGACGGACATAGGTCTGCAGATATCTAAGTGTGTCAATCCTAGTACACTCTTGGCCCTATGGTTGCTCCTAGGAAATGCCACCTTGGCATACTTTCCTAGAGCGCATCCCCTGCATACATCATCTTGTTTCGTACTCAGATCCAAAACTCCTGTTATAGTGCTCCTAAGAATTCTCAGAGCTCCATGGTGCAAGTGACCCATCCTTCTGTGCCATAGTTCGTTCAAGTCTTTGTCCCCATGACTGCCTATTAGTGCCATTGGAGATTCTAGTTGTAATCTGTACAACCGATTACTTTTGATCCCTATCTGCACTTTCTTTTTCCAGCTCGGGTGTTTGACGTATACCTTTTCCTTGATGAAGTAGACGTCATAGCCCTTGCCTTGTAGTTGTGACACGGAAAGTAAATTCATCCCCAATCCTGGCACATGCAGCACATTTGTGGCACAAAACCACTTTCCCGATTCTGTCTGAAAAACTATGGCACCCTTTCCTACTGGAGTACACTTTGCCTTGTTCCCCATGGTGATCTGAAAGTTCATCTTCTCTTCTCGATATTCTCAGAAACATTCCCTTATTCCTGTCATATGCCACGAGGCTCCATTGCCTATATACCATACTTTTGATGATGCAACACTAGTCATGCACGCCACTTCTTCTTCCAACCTGGAAGCCAACATAGAGAAATCAACATCTATCTCTCTCTTGTGCAATCTTCTGAAAATTTGCGTGAGTCCCCTGAGGTGGATGCCTCTGCATCGTGGTCTCGACCCATAACTGATTTTCCCTTTTTGTATCTGATTACTTCCTCTGATACCATGTGAAAATTCTATCACTACAGCCACTGATTTACTTTTCCTACTTGTTTTATCATAAGTTATTCATGAAATTACTTCAACAAACATTAAAATAAATACTGCTGCAGATATCACATCGTAATACAGAAACAAAAATATGCACACATTGACACAGTGATTTTGGACTAATGTCCCCGGAAAAACCCAATGTGGGAAAATTGGTGTAGCAAGGGAAGATTTTATTATTCAGCAATTTTCTTGTACAATGGGGTGCCAAACTGGCTTACCCACAGATAGACAAACTTCCAACACTTTCCTAAACCCAGCGTAGGCCCTATTGACCTCTGCTACAGCCTGAAACCTTTTGCGTCAGCTTGAAACCCCTTGCGTCAGCCTACTGAGGCTCTGCGTAGCCTCTCTGGGCTTTTGCGTCACTCCTGCAGCTTCTGCGTGGATGACGCAGGTCCTTCTGGTTCTGTGTAGTCTCTGCTGCCTCTGTGTGGCTTCCTCTGGTTCTACGTCTGCCTCTTCTGTGCTGATCTCCCGTCTCTTTGTCCCGTACTTGTTGCCTCCTGACTGCTCTCCAGACCACTGGTTCAATTTCTTAGCAAACCCCGCTCCAGAAATTGAACTGACTGGTCTCCCTCAGTGTGTTCTCCAAGTGCCCCTCAAGCCTCCTCTTATACTTTTTTCTGTTGACATCTCAACAGTCGAGATTAAGTCCCTAATCAACTACTAAGATTAGATCTGGCTTGATCCATGTCTTTTGGACCATTCTAACACAGATTCATATTAATACACATCTAAGTCACCGGATTCGTCCTAAACCCCCTGCGAATCCCGAATCCGGCGAATCCGACACGATTCGGTCCGGATTCGTGTCCAAATCACAGGACAC
>APFE031708126.1:8147-24254 GCA_000404065.3 Pinus taeda | reverse complement strand
TTCCGGGGGGTCAACGTGTCCGAATCCGACACCACGAATCTCGAATCCTACGTGTCCCGAATCCCCGTGTCAGGTGACTTAGATACACATTAATATTTTATTTTCCCTAAGTTTAGACTTAGGGACTCCATTAAAACTATTAATTATTTTAATATCTCCTGATCTGTTTAGAATTTGCCCAAACCCTTTCTGGGTATTGGTGATCTCATGTGCTCCAATCTCTCCACCAAATTTCATGGCTAGAGCACATTCGATGCTACCTCAAATCAACAGATCCTATTGTTGAATATCTTTTAGTGAATGTCTAGTGCATGGAACTTTTGATTATAGGTTAAATTTTGTGCCTTATTTGGTTGAAGATCAATTTATTGAAGAAAACTTACATGAATGTTGTATGCATTACTCATCATGACATGTAATCATTGTTCCTAGTAATGATCTCCTTGTATCTCTCCCATGAAACTTCATTTTTTCATTGAATGGGTAAATGCTGGAAATTTGAGAGCTAGGGCATCAAATTTTGTTCTCTTTGGGAACAAATTTGGCTTATCTTAAGCATCCTAAACTCCATATGCCCATAGGACAAGGCACTAGTCTTATCACTTGGTGATCATCTTGAAATTTCCTCCATAAATTTTTCTCCTTAAATTCCGTCCTTTTAAGGCTAGGGAGGAGAATCTAGGACTTAGAGCGAAATTCTAGGAAGGAGGGTTTTTGGTGGTTTGAGAGCCTAAACATCGAGAGGTAGGTCTTGACTACATGACCTATCATTTTGGTGGGCATCCATTCAAATTTTATCCATAAAATCTCTCGCCGTAGGTGTTGCCCTAAGAGGGAAGCCCTATTTTCTTTACCCTCAACTTGAGGACTTTCTTGAAGGTTTCATGAGCCTTGTAATTCTTGGAATCCATCACAAGGAACCTTTTCTCTTTGGTCTTGACCTTTGGAAGTCCCATTATGGTCAAATACATCAAACCCTAGGTCTTGCACCTCCCTTTTCTATGCCTTTTCATTGAGAGTGAATTGCTTGCTTGAAGAAGCCTTTAAACTTATGTTGTGCCTCTCTTGAAATGAGCCTTAGTGAGATCGTCTTATATCTTATCTACAACCTATCTATCTTAGAATTGATCTCTTCCTCTCTTACTAGGACTCCTCCCATCGGTGAAAATCCGTAAAGAGCAGGGGGTTTTGGCTGAGGTGACATTGGGCCTAAACCCCATTGTTAATACTTTGTCTAGCTTCTGTTTTGTAGGGTTTCCCTCTCCAAGGCTTGCTAGATTTTGTGGCAGATAAGGGCTTCGACTTGACCCTCTTTCTTACTAGTACATGGATATAAACTGGACAACCAAAGATGTGGAAATGACTCACCTTTGGCTTCACAGTAGTGAATGCCTCCTCTGGTGTCTTGTCCTCCAAGATTTTGTGAGGGTACTAATTTTGGACGTAGATTGTTGTGTTGCATGACTTTGCCCAAAGAAACATCGACAAGTCTTGGTCATGTATCATGCCCTTAGTAGCCCCTATGATGGATGGATTCTTTCATTCAACCACCCCATTCTATTGTGGGTTGTATGGACATTGGAATTGTCAGGTCCCTCTTGATTCCTACCTCCTTGCAAAAACCCTCGAACTTCTTGGAGGCTTACTCTCCTCTATTCTCTGGTCTCAAGGCTTTGATCTCCTTCCCTATCTAGTTTTCAACTAGAGCTTTGAATTCCTGAAACACACGAAATACTTCATCCTTGGTCTTTAAGAAGTAGATCCAAGTCTTGTGAGAAAAATCATCAATAAAGGAAACATAATTCATGCTTCTTGTTATTGACACGTTCATAAACATTTGATTGTATTGTTTATAATGCCCCCTATGGATTAATTGCCTACGGAGGGACGAAGTAGCTTGTCCAACCTTGTAGGCTATAATCTTGATAAAGGGGGAAAACCCAATTATCCAGTGTTTGGGGAAACATTGGGTAAATTCTGGGTCGGCTAAGGCAAAAAAGCCCAAATTGGGTGTTGTACTTGCAACCCCTCACATTTGAGAAACCCCATGAGTGAATCTATAAATAAAGGAGAGTTGGAGTCAATTTTCATCATGAATTTTTGGATTGGATATCTCTGTTTTCTTGAGCTGAGGCTTTGAGGGTTTTAGGACCCCTTCTTCTTTATTAGTTTTGGTGGAGGTGTTCCCACCTTAGCTAATCCCTTTGTCTAGTTTCGGTGGAGTTGATCTCACCCTACCTAGACACCTCTTTTCTTTGTTTTGTCATAGCAAGGTTGAAGCTCTCTGTGGATATTTCCTAGGTCAACCAACTCTATTCAAGGATCAGTGAAAGATCTTCTTCTTTTTTGTTAATTAATTAATTAATTTACTTTTTATTTATTTCTTTTCTAGCTTGACCTCTTGGAATACTTCGTTCCATTCTGGCAAGGGTTCGATGCATTCTGAAACAACTCATATATCTAACCAGATGGAGGTTTTGGCCATTCCAACAAGGATTGAGCCTATGTGAAATAGTTGCGAAGATTTGGTTGAGCGAACCGAAGTTTGAATTGTGGCAAATTTTGAGGGTTTGAGGCCACAGTCACAGGGCCATAGGCCACATTAGCAGACTGGAAGCCACAGCTACAAGTTCACAGGCCACAACAATAGACTGCAGGCTGCAGCCGTAGGTTGCAGTAGCAGACCACAGTTGCAGGGCCAATTCTGGTGGTAGGGATTGAAGAGTCGGATTTTCCATCCCTGTTGTGGATTAAGGACATTTTGTGAATCATACTCCAAAGGAAACATCAACCCAACAATACCTAGAAGGTTAAACTCATTCCCCAAGTCTGTTGAGGGTAGCGAGTCAAGTTATGACAACAGTAAAGTGGTAGCAACTGGGGTCAGTTCCTGAAGCTAGTCATAAGGACAAACATATTAGTAGGTTAATAAGGTAGCTAGAAATATTAACAGTTAATCCCATATCTATTGTATTTGAATATTGAAGGATTGTGGCACAAATGTCACGTGTGGAGGACTGGTTTATGGTTTATGAACTGTGAGTAACCTGAATTTCAATTCCTGGTAGCCTACTGTTTTCAATTGCTCAAGGGTCATGATTACTGTAGGCAGAAATCTACAATGGTTACAAACTGGTATAGACTGTTAATGCCCCTTAGTTATTCATTGTTATATTTCAATTGTTATTGGCAACAATGTAAAAGATATTGTATTATTAGTGCACTATATTTGTGTGTTTATGAAACCTTAAGGGTCAAAAATCCCCTTTGGGTATTACATTGTCTAGAATCCGCTTAGACCTATGCTTATTACTTAGGAAAGTAGCCTCGACATACTTGCCAAGCATGCATCCTGTGCATACACCATGTTACTCAACATTGAACTCTGGAAGACCTGTCACTATTTCCCTTAGAATAGAAAACACCTTGTGATGCGGTGCCTTATCCTGTTACGCCACAATTTGCACAAGATATCATTGTTTTGCACCAAAGCTTGAATTGGTTCATCTTGCAGCCTGTACAAATTACCTCTATTATTTGAGTTGTACTTAGGCTAGAATCCTTTGGCCTGATGAGGACTTGCTGGTTCTTAAACTCCATTATAGAGCCTTTATCGTCCATGATTGAAACTGAAACTTCCTGAGACTTCGACAAGACATCATAAAAATCTAAAGAATTACCTGACTCGAGCTGTAAGGGAATAGTACAAATTCCTGCTACTAGGTACTTGGTGACAGGTAGAGGGAATAATTCCATGGTTGAATGATTTTCATTAACTCATAGCATGCATATACAACAGGAAGTGACCTTTGCTTTCATCTTCCGGGAGGTCCGAATGAATTTTTCCTATTCACTTGTGACTCTTCGTATTCCTCCTAAGTCAATATTTACAATATATCTCAATGCCTAAGGATTAGGAATCTAACATTCCTCCCCTTAATCCTAAGGGGTGTTTGTGGGTCCAAGCATCACTATGAACTTTTTAAAATTCTCTTCCAAACACTTTGGTGAGGATGTGCGCAATTTTCTCATTTGAGGACATTGTCTCAAATGAATAGTCTTGACCTCTACATGATATTGAATTAGGTGGTACTTTGTGTTGATGTGCTTGGTTCGATCATGGAATCTTGGATTCTTGGCCAAATTGATTGCAAAAGTAATGCTAACCAAATGAGTAGAATTTACCTGTTCCTCCTACAAATCTTCAAGTATTTTTTTGAGCCACACAATCTCCTTTGTGCTTTTGCAGTTGCCACATATTCTGCCCCTGTCATGGAATCTATTAGAGTTGATTGTTTGTGTGATCTCCAGGAGACTTCTTTTGATCCAAGACTCATGAGATAGCTTGAAGTTGATTCTCCATTTTCTTTATCCCCGTCAAATTTTGAATCAGAATATCCAATCAAGTTGAAGTCATTTACCTTAGAATAATTGAGCCCCAAGTCTTGAGTTCACTTCAAATATTTTAGAACTCTTTTTGTAGTAGAAGAATGTCCTTCACATGGCTTTTGCATGTACTTGAAAAGAATCCCAATAGCAAATGAAATATTTGGTCTGGTGGTGGTAAGGTAGATAAGACTTCCCACAAGCTGTTTGTACTTGGTTGCGTCCTTACATTCATTCCTTTCCTTTGATGCGAGCTTCAAATTTTGTTCTATTGTAGTAGAGAGAGGGTTACACTTACCCTTGCCAAACTTGTTCAACAATTCTCCTTTTTTTTTTTCAGTAGAACTTCCATGTCCCATTTTTGATAAGAGCATCATACTCCTTTTGCATCGTTTCTTTCCATTCATCATGAGAAGCAACTTCTTCAAAGGAAGTTGGTTCAAAGCTAGTAGATATATTCAATTCATAATCATCTGAAACATCCATATCATCTATATCTCCTTGATTTGACTTATCGATATCGCCTCTATCTCTTTTTTCCCATGTAACTAAGCACCCCACCCTTCAACTTGTAGGCAAGGGTAAGATATTCTTCAGGGATCAAGGTCGTACAAGAACAAGGCTCAAAGCCATTACAATAATATACTCAATATGATCTCAACATGTCATTTGTCGGAATTGAACTTGGGTGGGGAGGATAACAATCATTCATTACAATGATATACTAAATATGATCTCAACATGCCATTTTTAGGAATTGAACTTGGGTGGGGAGGATAACAATCATTCCTCCCAACCACGTGAGATAAACCAAATTGTCGTACATCGCCTCCATCTGTCTTGTAGAACTTTTGATACTTCTTTCCAACTTCATCAGGATGAACATTGTCAAGTGTCTTTGTTACCACTCAATTTAGCAGGGGTCCTAGGAAGGGTTCCAAAGGGACTTCTACTAGATCAAGTGGCAACAATGGGACAAGGATCCACTATCGACTCAGTCGATGTCCCCTGCTCTTTATAGACTTTTACCGATGGGAGGAATCCCGGTATGGAGGAAATCACTTGAATGATAGGATCAATGGCAAGGTATAACGTGATTTCCGAGGCTCATTCAAAAGAGAGGCTCAATTAATGGTTCAAATGCTTAAAGAAAAGTTGAAAGGCTCCCCAAGAAAGACCTATGAAGGATGACTTTGGGCTTAGGAATATTCAATAATGATGAATGCCTAAGATAAAAACTTCCTAAATCCCTCACTTGTGATTGATGTGCTTATACTAAGATTCAAAGTGAGGCAAGGATGGATAATTCAATGGAAAGATTCAATTAAAGTGTGAGCTTTGGGAGAAGCTAGGGTGATTTTCCACAAAAAAACCCCTTGAGAGAAATACTATAAGAGACCAAGGGTTGAGAGACATGCCATGGTAAAGGCTCATCCAATGGTCACCTATAGTTAAGAGAAAAGGCTTTGAATGATGAACTACAAAATGCAAACCTCAAGGAAATCCCCAAGTCAAAGCAACTTCAAGGGTTCCCTCTTGGTGTGATAGCTAGGGCATCAATTTATTTGATTTTCCGCTGTCGGAATTTGTTCAAAACTGGAGGATGCCTAGAGGAGACAAATGAAGAATCTTGTCCGGACGAAATCCTGAAATTCCTCCTCCCTAAAATTTTGCACCATGCCTTAGAAAATCTCTGTATCCTTAGGGGACGAAAAAAGAGAGGAAGAAAAGAGGTGAAAGAATGATATTTCATTAAATTAATGTGATCACCAAGGATCTAGGACCAGTGCCTAGCTATTGGGAAGATGGGAGTCAAAATGACTAAGATTTAGGAACTTCGCTCTTCAAGGAGGCCTGAAGAAGCAACTACGCTCTTTGTCTATGCAACTTCACAACAACTTTAGACTTTTATACTTCGATATGCAATATTTGATGGAGTTTCAAGGTAAAAGGTGCACAACCTACCCCTAGGAAAATTCGTTCTTCTTGCCAAGATGAATAACATATGCAACGAGCCAAGATTACAAGTGTTTCATAAATTTACATTAATTTTTAGGTCACAAGTAAAATATTGACATAACATTCCATACATTAGACATGAAACATTATGAAATTCACATGAAAAAGGCACTTACATGACAAAAAGAGTATATTCATCCATAAACTTTCCAAATAGAAGCTTCAAGAGAGAGTGAAAATATTCCACACATCAAAATGCATTTAATCATCCAAATCATTCAACAAATTGCAGGTCTGAAATCTTTAGAAAGATATATCCCAAATCTAAGTGATGATGGATGAGAGAGAACACCTCTCTTATTTTTATACAATCCTCTAAGGGGTTCGAATAGCCTAACTTAGCCTAATGATGCCCCTATAATAAAAATAATGTGCAAAATAACATCCTTTTGGTGACAAGCCCACCAAATAGCTCCATAATCTGAAAAATAAGCCTCTCAAGAGGGCCGAAATGATAATACAATAGCTAGGAGGGCTGTTGGAAGGTTTAGTGAAGTCCCTAATGTGCCATAATGAATAGGAGGGCTCCAATAACAGTGGTGAAGGGGGTGCCCCCTTGTTCTCCAAGCAAATGACCTATGGTGCTCCCAAGTGGTTGCGGGGGTGGCACAAAAGCATCCTCATGTGTTTCCAACTGAATCGAACAAGCATGTATCTCATGTGCAACTTTGCAAGGGTTGAAACAATGATGCAAGCCCTCCCTTGTCTCCCATGGTGAGAGAACCCCGTTTGGGCCTTGGATCAACTACCAAGTGTGTGGTGCAAGTGTGTATCCGACTAGGCAAGGTGGTCAGGTGCATCATCATCATCATCTAATAAGTGGGACACAAGCAAGTAATGAATGGTGCTAAAGGATCCCATGGCATGGCTATCTACCCTCTGCTACAGTGCAGGCCCATAACTCTCAACACAGACCCTACAAATGCCAATATGGACCTTTGGAGGGCTTGGACCCTGTATAGGGATACCAAACCCCAAGATGAAGACCCACCTGCAATCATGTATAAGATCCAATGCGTCTCCTCACCTTCCAGTACAAGAATTAATTAGTGCAATTGAGCAAATAAGCTTACAAATCGTGGAACCCAATGTTAGTTTCTGTAGCATTGGATGTGTTCTAGCCACAAAATTTGGTGGAGAGGCTAGAATGCATGAGATCTCCAAAACCTAGAAATCGTTTCTAGAAATTCCACCTAGAAATGACTTAATTAGATTATTAACCCATTTTTTAATGTTTCCTAAGTCTAAACTTAGGAAAATTGGTTAATTAATTAGAATTAATTAAGTCAAGGTGAGAATAGTTTAGAAACTCACACGGATTGATCCAAAAATGATTTGAGCCATCGATTAAGATTTAACCTTGGCTGTTGGAGTCCCAACAAGAAGATATAAGAAGGGATCGATGTGGTGATGGAGAATACATTAGTGCAGTTCGATTTCCTTAGTAGATTGATTTTTAGAGAAGCAACAGAAGTTGCCAGAGAGCCAGAGGTCGAAGCAGAGATAGTGAGGGGTAGAGACAATGATCCAGAGGAAGTTCTCCAGATCCGGAGGGGCAACAACAAGGTGGCTGAGTTATTCCCAGTGAGGCAGCGCAGAGGATTGCATAGTTGTTTCAGAAGAGCAACTTGATTTAATTGGAAGAAAAATCGTTTTCAGTTCCAGAGTGTCGGAGAAGCGATTTCCTCAGCAGAGACAGACGTAACGACTTCATCAGAGGGAGTTCAGAGGCTAGGTGTCACAGGGTCTGCGCAAGTACTACGCAAAGGGTCCAGGAGGATGAGTTTTCTCAAGGAAAGTCGTGCCGGGGTTGCTCGTGGAAGAAGGGTAATTCCCTTAGATAATTTTGGCCATATTTTCTTGCTGTTTGGATTGCCAGTTGGGCATCCATAGATTGTATTCAAATTTCATTGCTACATAATAATAAAACGCTCATCTGTTGCATTGGTTTTCCCAAGTTGGGTTTTTCGGGGGACATTTGTCTAAAAATAATTGTCTTTTTAATTGTGTGCACTAGAATTTTCTCAGTTTCCAATACTATTTTCTTCCATAGTTTATTTGTGAAAATCACAGTGTGAACTATTTGGTGTTTGCCGTAGCAAACTGCAAATAAATCGTTAAACAAATTAACAATTAGAAAAATAATTTCCAGTTGATGTGAGAGATGAAATTTTCACATGGTATCAAAGCGTGAGTGATCAGTTGGGAAGCTCGAAAGCGGAGCAAAGAATTTCACTGCTCAGAGGGAGCAGTACGCTGAAATTCCTAGAGGCTACGCAGTTCATTGACAGGCAAGCAAAAATGTTGGGGCAAGAATTTGATTTTCAGTTGCAGGGTTGTAGAAAAGTCGAGTTACCCGTAATAGTGATTCCAATAGTTAGAGGGAGCAACAACAACTCTGATTTTCACTAAGCAAATTCCTTGGTTGGATGCAGAGGGTTTTGTAGCAACGTCGGGTGGAAGAAAAAAACACACACAACAGAGGGAAAATTTCTCTCTAGGAACTTTGAGTCTTAGAAGTTCGATTTTTCCAGGCAAATTGGTAGTAGTAGCTAGCAGATCTGTGCATTCCAAGAGGGAGTGCGAGTAGCAAAGCAACAGGCAAGTAGAGGGAAAGAGGGAGTTTTTGACAGATTTAGAGATGGCCACAATAGGGCTTAGAGATCAGGGTAGGTTGGATGGAGCTTCCAACTATGTCATCCAAAAGGCTAGGATGTTCTTCCTTCTAGATGAATATGGTCTAAAAGCCTACATAGATAATGTGGTGGCAGTTCCCTAGGATGCAGATCAGCTCAAAGAATACATGAAGGAGATGGCAGCGATGAAGCTGTGGATCTTGGATGGAGTCCGAGACCATATAGTCTCACATCTGGCAGATAAAGGTACAACCATAGAGATGTGGGTAGCTGCTCTTTCCATGCTATATCAAGGTACTTCTGAGCAACGAAAGATGTTCTGGAAGAAAAGTTGAGATGCATAAGGATGCAGAAGGGAGAAGGCATAGATCCATTCCTCACCAGGATTCACGAGGTCCGAGATCAGCTTGCAGTTGTTGGGGCAACGCCTCAACCATCAAAGCTAGTGTGATTGGCACTAAACAGTGTCTCAAAGGATTGGCAAGTGTTTGTCCAAAGTATATTGGGCAAAGACATTTTTCCAAGATGGGACAGGATGTGGGTCGATTTGTAGCAGGAAGAGTTGAAGCGAGCTCTGTTAAAGAGCTCCATCAGTGGTAGTAGTAGCAACAGATCGAAGAGTGTGAAGGAAGAGGAGAACGTGGCCCTCCTATTCAGTATTTTGGATGCTTCTCAATTATAGTAGTTGCAGTGGCAACAATAACAAATGAGAGATAGTTGCAGTGCAGGTGCAGAGTTGGCAGTGGTATGGCAGTGTCAGCAACAACACAGATGTAGCATCAGAGTTGCGTAGTGGTTGGTGGGTAGTATGGCCAGACATCAACAACATGATAGGAGGTGATACAAAGACGAGGTGTTGTGGCAGGATGTGCAACACTAGAGAGAACATAGTCCTCGCTAAAAGGGAGTGTTAGTTTCTGTAGCATCGGATGTGTTCTAACCACAAAATTTGGTGGGGAGGCTAGAATGCATGAGATCTCCAAAACCCTTAAATTATATCTGGAAATTCCACCTAGAAATGACTTAATTAGATTATTAACCCATTTTTTAATGTTTCCTAAGTCTAAACCTAGGAACACTGGTTAATTAATCATAATTAATTAAGTCAAGGTGAGAATAGTCTAGAAACTCACACAGATCGATCCATAAATGTTCTGAGCCATCGATTAAGATTTAATCTTGGCTGTTGGAGTCCCAACAAGAAGATAAAAGAAGGGTTCGATGTGGTGATGGAGAATACACTTGTGCAGTTCGATTTCCTTGGCAAATCGATTTCCAGAGAAGCAACAAAAGTTGTCAGAGATAGTGAGGGGCAGAGACAGTGATCCAAAGGAAGTTTTCCAGATCTGGAGAGGTAGCAACAAGGAGGCCGAGTTATTCCTATTGAGGCAGCATAGAGGACTGTGTAGTTGCTTCAGAAGAGCAACTCGATTTAGCTGGAGGAAAAATTGTTTTCAGTTCCAGAGGCCGGACAGAGGTTCCAGTGTGTAGGAGAAGCAATTTCCTCAGCAGAGACAGGTAGAACGACTTCATCAGAGGGAGTTCAAAGGCTAGACGTCATAGGGCTTGCGCAAGCAATGCGTAGAGGGTCCAGGAGGACAAGTTCTTTGAAGGAAAGTTGTGCCGGGGTTGCTTGTGGAAGAAGGGTAATTCCCTTAGATAAATTTGGCCAGATTTTCTTGTTGTTTGGATTGTTGGTTGGGCATCCACAGATTGTACTTGGATTTCACTGTTGCATAATAATAAAACCCACATCTGCTGCACCGGTTTTCCCAAGTTGGGTTTTTCCGGGGACATTTGTCCAAAAATAATTGTCATTTTTATTGTGTGCGTGTGCTAGAATTTTATCCGTTTCCAACGCTATTTTCTTCCGCAGTTTATTTGTGAAAATCACAGTGTGAATTATTTGGTGTTTGGCGTAGCAAACTACAAATAAATTGTTAAACAAATTAACAATTAGAAAAATAATTTCCAGTTGCTGTGATAGATGAAATTTTCGCACCCAATGGGCACTTCATAGTGGCATTCCCTTCCATAATGGGCTTTAGATTGTACAAGTGTCTCCAAGTTCAAGAAGAAGGTTAATCAAAGACCCTATTAGGTGGTTTCAACCTCTAAGGGAGCAACAGGTCCATGGTATATCCGTCATATGGCAGGTGTCTTGTGATAAAATGATGGAACAGAGCGGGGCATCAGGGGAAGGTTCCAAGCCACATCCCATGGTACAAGGGTAGCTACGATGAGGGAAGCCCACACTTGGGTGTAAAAATATAGGAGGGGGCAATCACCGCACGAGTTACCTTGACCTTTGTTTTTCCACCCTTCTTCATATGCATTTGCCTTCTATTGATTTTTTTGTTGTTGTTGTTGTTGTTTCTTTTTGTTCTTATTTATTTATTTATTTATATATAACTGCTTAGGGCTCCAGGGAATGAGAGCATGATGTGTGTTAATCACCATTTTGTGGGTGACATCCCTAGGAGAAATTTTTTCTTCATGATGGTCCTCAGCTGGCAGCCAACAACCCCTTGCAGCCACAAACTAGCTTATTGTGCCATATTTCCGCCACCTGAGCCAGCCATCTGGTCCCTCACCCATCTGTCATGATCATATGTTTGAAGGCGAGCCTCCCAAACCTATAGGTATGCCTTGTCATTTGGTGATTGAGTATTTTAGTTTACTTATCATGGAAACTCTTGGGCATGGATTAATGGGGGGATTTGGCGAAAAGAGTGGACTAGGTCTGTGCGCTTGTCTCCTAGGTCTCTTTTGGATGTTAACCTTGGACCCTAGTCTTGTGGGATCTCTTTTACAGACCTTTGGGCTTTAGGGATGGTACTACATGGGAAACCTCGATTTTGGTTGTGTGGTCCCGCTCCCCAATCTACATATACCAACCCCCTTCCACTCATTTTAATTCCATTCATCGCTCCTCCTCCCACCTGGGTCCACATTCCTCCATTGGGTCCATAAAAGGTTAGCCACCCTCTCCCCTTTGCCCACACCTTGGGTCGGGTCTGGAACGATGCTCAGAGGTTGGTGCAAAAGAAAAGAAAAGAAAAAGCATAATTGGCCACATTCAATAGGAAATTGTACGACAAAATGCAAAAGATGGCCTGGACAAACACATTTAGCACGTGGGCAAAAGCTAATTACATGAGCTCTACCCCCTTCCATTGGCATCACCCTAGTTCCTATAGGCCTTAGATGAGCATCTATCATTCAAAAACCCATGATTGCCCCAACCCCTGGTGGGCAATGAACTGCCCCACCTTAAAAGGGGTATCCATTCCTATACTTTACACATCATGCCCTCATCCCCTTGAGCCCTGAGCAATTAACTAAAGAAAAATCATAAAAGGAAAAAGGCATATGAAGAAGGGTGGAAAAATCAAGGCCGGGGTAACTCATGTACCACTATTGCTTCCTCCTACACATCATTTACCCAAGTATGGACTTCCCTTTCATTAGCTACCCTTGTACCATTGCATGTGACCTAGGTTTTCCCCTTCATCCCCTACTCCGTTCCATCACTTTATCACATGCCACCACCATTTGAAGGATGTACCATGGACATACCACCCCCTTTAGAAGCAGAAACCACCTAATAGGGTTCTTGGGTAACCCCCCTTTGAGCTTGGAGACATTTACACATGCCAAAGCCCACTATGGAGTTCCTTATCTTGCAACTGCTTGCTTTCTTCTTCAAGTAGCCGGTTCTGTTCCTCTTCTGCAACTTGCTTCAGTGTTGCTTCTTCCTCTTCTTTTCTCGGCCTTTCTTCTTCTTCTTGTTTTTCCCTCTTTTCGTTCCTTTTGTTCTGGTTCTTCCTTGTTCCTTAATTCTTCCTCCTGCTTCCTCTGTTTCCTCTTTCTTTTTGTTGCTATAGCCGCCTTTAAAATGATTGGATCTGCTTTGAATTTGCGGCTCCACTCTTCTGCTGGGCTATGCACAACCTTCCTCTTGCCCTTATCGCGCACTGGGTTGCGCCTCTCTGATGGTTCTGCTTCTAGAGTGGCTTCTTGTTGAGGAGTAACCTGTGATGTACTTGCAACACTGACTGGTTCTCGGGGCTTAGATGCATTGTAACAATTCTTTATCCTTTCTTCCTCGGGTTTGGAATAAGTCCCGCTCGGCAAAGTGAAATTTATCTTTGCCCAGTGTTGCTTGCAAACACTTCTAGGATTGTACGGGTGATATTCCATGCGATCGAATGTGAATTTCTCTATCTCTTTACCCTCAGTCTTAGCGGCCTTTGGATTCTTGATCTCGTACAATCCAATTCTCAAAGGAAGAGTGGGCCAAGGTGCTTTCTTCTTCCTTTGCAACACACTTGACAAACCTGTGGAAAGATGGTAAGCTAATTCCTGCATGACCAACTTGTCGGTGGCATACCTCGGTAGCAGATGTTACTTTTGACCGCCGGACACTCTGAGGTAAGTGCCATTCGGTGAGACAAACCAATCAACGAATTTTGACACTGCTTCTATCGCCTCACGGGACATGCAAGGTGGCTCTTCCTCAAAGATCATCTTATACAATGGAATGAGGAAGTGATTAGTCAACTTCTCCATGACTCCTTTGTAGTTGCACTCCGAAAGCAACTTGCAGTAAATGTGCACAACAGGTTTTTTTGGTGACCAAGTCCAACTCATGTTAGGAAAAGAGTTCTGAGCACATATTGCATCCAACAAGTAAGCAAACATGTAGAACTTGGCTTGCTTACCCTTAGGAGGGTTCTGGACATTAGTCACATGGATCTTCAATTGTTGAGCCAACAAGTTCGATCAGTTAAATGGTTTTCTTTCTTTCACAACCTAATGCAGCAAGAATGCCCAACCTTCGGGAAAGGTCTCTGTACTCTTTTGACCATAGATCTAACAACATAGAACTATCAAGTACTGAAATGCCTTCCTGAGAGATTTGGTCTTATAAGTGTTGCTGGGTGTCTGACAGAATTTGGATGGCTCTTTCACCCAACCTTTGACAACATCTTTTGTGCTCAGTAACTGATGATTGCATAGAAGTGGGAGTCCATGTAGGCTTCTGGTAGCGACAAATGATACATAATCTGAAAATCACGTGCCATAAAAGAGGCAAGCCTTTGTCCATTGGCACTGCTAAGGGTCATGCTCTTTACATCTTTGTGTGACAGGATCTAGTTGACAATGTCTGTGCAAGGAAAGGTCGAAAACCTGCATGCAATCTTGTGCAATCTTGACTTCTGGACATTGATGTAAACCTGTCTGTACTCAAGATCTACTTTGTAACTGTTTGCAGTGAAAACATCTTTCATTGTGTGCCATGTAATGTTTGAATCTTTCTCATTGAATTGTTGAGTGTTTGAGAGAACTGGCATAGTGGCAAGAACACTCTCAACTATTTCACTGGTGATGTTCTTTGTGGTGTTGTTTGAGGCGGATCTCTATGATGCCATGATGATAACAACTGATGGAGAGAAATAACCTCAAAAAGCTGCAATACTTGTTTGACAAGATGCACTCATGGCAAACACAAATTAACTCAAGCAAAACAGTGTATTCAACAAGATCTAGGCAGCAACTCACACACTAAGAGGAAATATTGCGCAATTCTTGGATTGAAGGTGGGCGACTGGGCTTGTTGTCGCACAGATTGTCACGACAACGCTCAGACCGGTGGTTGTCACCTTGATTCCCGATCTCTTCGTTTAAGCTTGTCTCTCGTAGCTGAGGGGGGTAGACCCTATGGGACAATGGATGACCAACTGTGGACCGGTTGGGTTGGGAGACACGAGGGGAAACAAGCACTTAATTGATTTTATTAAGTTAATAGACCAGTGCCTTAAGGAGCTAATGATTAAATGATTATTTATTGAATATTGCAGAAATATAAACCATGTAGAACAATCATTTATCATCAAATAATCCAAGCGATGTAAGATTTTCAACAAATGCACAACGCCTTTAAATGATCCAACAATTAAATTTCAAGAAAAATTAAATGCTTTAAATGATCATAAAATTTAAATGCTGACCAGCTACCACTTTCATATAGCCAACTTGTAAATAAACATTTTAAGTGCATTTAGCTATCGAAAAATGGATCACAAAAAATGAATTTTCAATTTTTTTTATTAAGCTTTTTCAATTTTTTTTTTTCTTTTTTTTCTTTGCACTTGCTGGAGCAGTGTGGAAAGAATCCGCAGGAAGTAATGCTAAAGAGAAATGCGGAAATGGTGTTGTGAGGAGACATGGATTTGATTTGCAGCAGAGTGAGAGGAGCTTTAAATATTTTCCAGAAATCTTGACAAAATTTTTAACTCGCTCTCCTTCAGATTTCTTGAAACCCTTATAAAAAAAATTTAGATCTGAAAATGAATGATTTTAAAACCCTTGGAATGCAAGATTGCTGGTTGATATTTTTGGAAAGCAATTTTAAATGAAACCCCAGCAAATAGATAGCTTGGAGAATCTCGAATTTCTTCAGCAAAAAGCCTGCAAGAACTGATCCTGAGGCCAGATCTTAACCTCCAGGGCCTAGATCTGGCTTCAAACAAAAATTTCTCCTAAGACCTGTAACCTGCAACCTGTAATGGCAAAACAAAACACCCAAAGATAATATGTGCAAGAATCGAAACTGAAAACCCTAACTAAATAGTTACAATATTCACAAACTGCAGACTCTAAAATAGCCAGATTTCTTGTTATGCCACATAAATATTTTCAGAATTTAAATTTTAATGTGAGATACTTCAGAAAACCTTGCATGCATTCATAACAAATTTCAGATAATAAGCCCGCGATTAAAATTGGCTGGGCTCTTTCAGAAAACGCAATCCGGGAGTTGGCTAGTTCAGCCGAGAACTTCCCCTAACGCCCGGTAATTTGAAAAAAAGGGATTTCTTGCACAGCCTAAAATCAACCATTAACATGGAGAAAACAACAGTGAAACCCAGATCAAATGGAGATACCTGCCACTATATTTCAGAATCTAAACTATCATTCAAACCCCAAAGATCAGACAAGATACCTGTGCCTAGATCAATCTTCATTAAGCTATCATCAATGGCTGAAAATAAAATTATGC
>APFE031708124.1:14152-29149 GCA_000404065.3 Pinus taeda | reverse complement strand
GAACCCTGCTTATCATTCAAAGACAAAGCACATTGATGTTCAATATCACTTTGTGAGGATATGATAGAAGACAAAAAGGTGTTGTTGGTAAAGGTGGACACTTTGAAGAATACTGCAGATGCATTGACAAAATTTGTGAGCTCTGAGAAGTTCTCTTGGTGTAGAGAAACAATGGCATTTCAGGGTTGGAAAAATGACTAAGCTCTCCTGTGGCCCCCTGTGGAAAGAAGAAAACAACAAGTGCGAGATTGTTGGGTTGTGTTATATTCTTTCCATGACTAACCTACATAGTGAACCGGGGGGTTAGAGGGGGGGCGGAGCCCCCCCTTCATTGCACCGATTGCACAATGGGGGGGCGGCAGCCCTCCCTGCTTGGGGGGTTTCAGGGGGCGGGTAGTCCCCCTCTATGGGCTCCGTGGCAGCGCCCCAGGAAAAAGTTTTATGGACCCTATATTAGGTTAGGCGAACCTACCTATGGTTTTCGGTCCATGGTTTTGGACGCAATGGTTTTCGGTCCATGGTATTGGATGCTTCGGCATGTATAAATATGTATTGTAACATTGAAAGGAACATAATGAAAAATCAAGCTGGTAGTCCCGGTTTTGGGATCCAGTGGGAAATCTTTGTGTACATGTGTTTTATGTGTTATGCTCTCGCATTTTTATCTTTCCTGTGATTTAGAATTCGTATGCAGGTAATTTCTGTACGGGGTTAAAACCTTCACATCTGTAGTGTTAAAATTTAGAGACAAAAGGGTATTCATAATTTTAACATTGCAGATGGATTCAAAGACCCGTTTGTCTCTAAATTTTAACAATGCAGATGGATTCAGAGATCCATGTAGTGAAATGTAACACTTCAATATCAAAATTGAAATTTTCCATTTCTGGAGTGACATAATTAAAAATTACTAACATAAATGAGTAACTCATATACTTGTTGTACTTGTTATTTGGTCACATTTTTATTCTTGGAATATAGTAGTCATTTAAGTTAATCATTATTAATTTTATCACTTATTATCCAGTCATATATTTAGTCCTGGACAAAAATAGTCATTTACATTAGTCACTTTTAGTTTGGTCACTTATTATCTAGTCGTATATTTTATCCCTAGACTAAATTAGTCATTTAAGTTAGTCATTTTTAGTTTGGTCACTTAAAATTTCTCAAATTTAGTAGTAATTCACTTGAAATAATTGTCGTGACTAGCTTTTTTAGTCACCTAGTCACTAATTTCATCATTTTATACTAGTGAAGGAAATGAATTAAGGAAAGAACCCAAGTAGATAACAAATACAATTTTACTCATAGGTATGTCTATGAGAATTAAGGTAGGTTCAAAGGGATTGACTAGTTGTAAAGAACCCAAAAGGGAAAGCTTGAACCATTTTTATTAAAATTAGAATGTAAGTAATTACAAATATTGGGAATATGTTACTTTCCATAGCACGCCAAAATCTTGTAAAGAAAATAGTCTCATCCCTAGATAAAAACCATAGCCCCAGAGGAGAGACAAACATTATGATCGAGATTTCATCCCCTTGGAGTATTGTTTACCACGGTTAAACCAATAATTAATATTGTTCCACCAAACAAAAAAACTATGCATCCTGAGATTATAATCAATTTGATTACTCACATGTTAACTAACGATGATCAACCGGATATCAATACACATACAAAGGTGTCACATACCTCTTTGATACAACACTAACAACCACCTACTATGCTTCCATCACTAACATTAACTTCGAACAAATTTATATCCATCAGTTGTCACATACATAAGTATTTAGTAATATTATAGACAATCAGATCACATGCAATGTAATCTTATGCTAAATAATCAACAACATAAAATGTAATGAGATAAAACATTTAGAACACATTATGCAATTGGGTCAAACTAGATTTGTTGAAAGAATGTCACTTGGAAAATCGAGCACCACCACCCAACCTAGAACTGACTTCCTCCATTTCACCCCCAACCCGAGAGTTCTTTCCCATTGATCAACTACCTCTTGTTGACCTCTTCAGTCAGTATTTAATCCCCTCTTTCATGATATGGTTTCCTTTACTGGTGTCCCACTTTTATGGATCTTTTTATCCACTTGCCTAGGATTTTCTTATAAAATCTCGCCTTTCTCTCCTTCTAGTATTTTATTTTTTCCTAAACTTAGCATCTTTCTGTAGCTAAGCAACTTAATGGATATTTATCTCCCATTCCATTAAGCTTATCTAGAATTTGATCTACAAGTATTATCATGAAATAATTATCCATTCCCATTCACCAATGGGATTTCATTTGGCAAGAATATCATCTCTCGGTGCCTCATTTTCCAAACATCTAAATTATCTTTATTTATTTGGTAATAAAATATTTACTCCCATTTTTACCCCTCAGTCTTAGCTTCTATGTTACAATTCAGTCTATCTTTGGTTCGACACCATAGCGACAGGGTGTTACATACAATGAAGGGGTGTTACATTCTTGCCCGCTTAAATTCACATTGTGATCAATGTATTTCTGCATCTTACAATTTATTTCCTCGTTCTCATGTAGCCATTTCTAAAATTACAAGTTTCCATGGCCTTGCCACCTACATCAGATCTTCTGATATATAGGTTACCAAGGAGTTCTACAAATAAATATCCTTCAATTGATACATGTAACATTTGTTTCAATAAATTTTGTGAGAGACTTCAGATGCCTTAAAAATCTCATTTTTGTTTACCACAGTTAATGTCATAACTTGATATAACAGTATGACTATTTGTGTAAGCATAGGTTAATGTTGCCTGCCATTTAACTATGATTCCTCATTTTCAATTTCATTGTATTTAGATAATAGGAAGAAATGCATGTTCTTCCAATGCATTTGTGTTCTTTCTAAACACTTTATTCCTATAGTCTCCCTGCATTAGTCACCACAAGTCAAACTAGCAGATTTGACTAATCAACATGTATACAAATATCACATCAGCTTAGCTGAAAACATAATCATAAAAATCATAAATCACATGTAACCATCATAGACGATAATCATAAATCATATGCATACTAAAAATGAAATAAAATATTGATACTTATCCTTTAATCAATCCTTAGCTTCCAACTTTGCCTTTATTCTATACACACTCGGGATCATTTCCACACTAGACAACCATCGACTGCCTTCTCCTCAACCATGTGCACATACACATAATTTGCATCACACACATAAAGCTATACATGTCATCCAACATCCTACAATACATGCATCCACACTAGTATCATATGTACTACATGTACATAGTACCACCTATATAACGTGTACACAATACCAAATTTCCATAGCATCATATGCATGCCATGTACATTATCCACATGTTTTCAGACAATGTTAGTATTATTAACATAACATCAAGTCAACACCAAAAATTCCTTTAATTATTTATTCACACTACTTTTAGGTAAGTCCAATCAAACCCTACTCGGTTTGTCAATTGGAGAATAGAGAATTAATGGACTTGTTCAACTTCTACAACCAAAGCATTCATGTCAAAGTATTTAAGTTATTTTATTGAGCTAATCATGTTCATATATATTGTGTATTGCTGGATAATTTCATTAATGCGAGAAAATGATAACACAGAGGCAATCATGCATAATAAATTTTCAAAATACCAATGATTTTGGATTTTGGGATTGAATCTGTCACTAGACGTGGTATTAATAACATTGGAAATATGACCTCTGCCCAATCATAAAGCAAGATTCTGAGAGTTAATCTAGTATGGCCTTCAATATTATATTCGAATTTTTGATAACAACATTAACCTTGTCTTTAGCCAAGAAAATAATCATTTGGTACTCAAAAGTACACCATACATAATCCAGTTATGCCATATGATTTCATGTTTGCTCTTTTAAAGACTACTACCAACACCTTGTTGGCCATTAATAATTATGTGTATATTCAAAACTAATCGAACAATCAGTCTGCAAGTACATACACCTCCTATACATGAGTCATAAATGAAGGTTATAATGTTCTCACACTCCACCAATCTCCTCATTTTAGGGGTACTATGCGTACTTGGATAGAAACGTAGGTTATCAACATGTTGACACCTCACCTTAAACATTAAATCACCACCTGAAAGACAAAAGAACATAACTCACTTATTGGAAACACGATCCATTAAAGCAATTTCCCATGTGGTTTATGCAACAACGGTTATGTTGCCATATTCAAAACCAAACAATGCTATTAGTGCAACCTGACAGGTAGACCTTTCCCATATTGCTTGGTAGGAAATAGTGGTACAAACTATGCATCTGAGATTATACTATTGTGAACTAATTTGAATAGATTACTAGATATCATTTTATCAAAACCATTTATATTTTTTCACAACAATCTCGATTACCAGTACCACTTAACCATCCAATATGGTTGAAGTATCCTATCAATTTAACAACATGTTGTTGCATGGTTTGTTATCCTCTCCCTTCATCACCTAGAACCCTTTTGTATGTCACCCTTACTTGATGCATGCCTTGTTGTACTACTAGCATAAGATCCTTAGACCATCATAAGTTGTTTAATGTGAAGCCTTTTGTTTTACCAACAATTTGTTAATTAATTTGACAAGTCATGTTCTGAATCTAGTGTACAATTCTTGTTAGTCATTAGGATGCTCTAAATTGCTCTATTTCTACTTCAAATGCATCCAACAACACCATATCTAATCGATTTGTCATTTATGTTCTCATAAAGCATATATACTTTGTTTGTATATAGGACAAGCGTACAAATCATTTCAATCTTATCAATTCCCACAAGAAGTACATTTGTAAGATCTACAATCATTTTACTCGGAGCATATTCTTCTTGTTGTAGATTTGAAAGGTCCATATTTGTGAGATATTACTAACAGAAACCCATCTACATCTGGATTGATATGCCCATCAAGGTTGTGGATTTTGAGGTTGGATACTTTGAGTTGACACATTGGAATTTTATTGAACTTGAGAATGTGTACTTGAGCTTATATTTAATATTGTCTTTCTATTATTAATCGAGAGGCACTAGGAGTTTCTTTTACACTCCCATTATGTATTTACACTAGATATACTTTTGATTACAAGTCCCATTGGATTATTTATTAGGGTCATAAAATTAGTAATGTAAGATGTCTTCTCCAAGATGTATACAGTGAGTTGTATTACAGGTGTTCACACACTTCACAACTTTGACCCCAGTTCAATCTAGATTCGAAATATAATTTGTGCCACTTGCATATCCCAGTTACAATTAATGGGATATTGCTTTATTAAAAAAGAAATCGGTAGGTTCCCAACTATGCATATCTAATTAAATAGGCATGTTGCTACTGAATATCTGAATAATGATCTGGTAAAATTTAGTTCCCTTAAATAGTGTATATTTGGAGCATTTTCCCAATAAGGGTGACTTAAACAGTTCAAGTAGTGGAAAAACCACATCCAAACATGAATTGCATCATTACATGTAGATGCACCAATCAACACAAAAATATTAAATTGAAAGACAAGTATAAATAATCAAGATACATAGTCTAATACCACATAAATAGACCTGTCTTTCATGAGCTTAACGATATTTCGTGGGAAAATTCATGAATAGATACTAATAAGGAAGACCTTTAGAGTTTGTTCTAGGATGGAAACAATTTAATTAACCATCAATTTGTGCTAATGTTGATAGAACGTCATGAACTTCTTTCCTATGATTTATATAGATTCCATCTATATAATTTTATTTTGATCATTCCTCGTGTTGGTCATGATCTATGGAAAAGGCATTTATCATTTTATCTATTTTTTCTTGCCAGATACCTCATAAGAGTTCAACATTTCTTCCCATCAAATTTCATCCTTTCCTAAGATCTCTATAAGTATAAACTAAATTCCATTAAGATATGTCCTTAGATAGACTATGCACGACTCATAATTTAGTTTTAGTGTGAGCAAAGTAATAGGATGAAAATATGGAAGAAGAGACCTATTGGCACGCAATTAAACATATGATTCAAACTTTCCTTATCCACCATTACTCCTTTCCATGATTTCATTCATATTTATAAGCCATGATGACCACACCACTAAAATAAAATAATCATACTTTAAGAATATTACCATTTTTTTTCATTCATCAAGCTCGATTATAAACATCTAAAACTAGGTCTATCATGTGTAAATTATCTTAAACCAAATTCTAAATCATGGTAAATAGTGAAAATTTGAGCCATCCATACATGTAAGCACACAAATGCAACTCATTATAAGCACACAAATGAGCCATACATGCATGTAAGCATACAAATGAGTTTGGGCATTATCAAAACACCTATCGTATGCAAAATGAGAAAGGATGACTATACAACCTTCAAAGCATAATGCAAATCACACAACTGAGAGGAAAATATAAGAAAAGGTATTCATATACTTATGGGATGCTCTATGCAAAAAAAAATATCTCATATAAAACTTTACCCACACATACATACACACGAACATGCACATACCCACGAAGAAAGATGTATATGTGTGTACACACCTACACATAAGTTAAGTTTAATCTTCCATTAGACGATTCCTATAGAAATAGGATATTACTTCCTAGCCCAATAAATATTTCCAGGCATGTTTGAGTGTCGTTAATGACTTCTAAGTATCTGACCAATTTCCCGTGGAAGGGCAAGGTAGTTGCACTAAAGTCAAATGGGTATTTTCATGTAAATAAAAGATTGCCCTGAATTTGTTTGAGTGGGAGGAATACGAAAAAAACCAAAATGATTATACCACTGGGGTATAAGAATTTAAATAGAGATTATATGCAAGAGTTCACATAAGTACTCATACTTTAATTATTGCATCCTTAACCTTACGGTTTCGACTAGTTAATAATCAACGATAATCACTGCAAATATAACCCATAAGAAGAGACATCTTATTTAGGTAAGAAACCATGATGGATTTTGAAGGACTGTAATAGTGACACCCATGTCCAGCGACTCGAGTGTTTCCTAGGTGCATCATTGTGAGCATGTCCAGCTTCTCTACCAAGCATCATCTGGAATGTAAGGATCCACACACCTCTTGGCCCTCCCCTCTAGGGCACCAGATGTTCTACAAATCACATATTTGCTCCTTTGAGCTTTCAATTTCTGTGAATTTTGGCCCAGGGACTTTTCTCAACCTACATTACAAAGAGCAACTGAAGCACCTTGCCACCCTACCTCCCTCGTTTATCTACCATTTAAGACCGAGGTGAAAAGAAAAAGAAAATATGAGAGATAATGTATTTAAAATTACAGGATTTCAAATCCTTAAGAAAAACAATGAATTCCCTGAATCTCAATTGTAACCGTATACCATGGGTAACATATAAGCCGAGAAACCAGGTCAGTGTCCATGTAGATGATACTCTCTTTGGAAGGCCACAATGGAGTGCTCAGTTTACCAATACCCTCAAGAACTGAAAAAGAATAAAATCTAACCCTCATTGAATTGATCGAAATTAGCATGACCCGTTCTATCTGCAACCTACATTAATGGTAAGTACATATAGTATCATAACCCTAGTCGGTATGGGATAAGAAGAAAAAATCACGACGTTACCCAGAGCATAGGGTACGTTCATGCCAGTTTGGCCAAAAATTATCGACCCTCTGTCATCATATCTGAGAGAATGCCACAAAGAGAAAGAAGGTTCAGGAAAATAACCCTCAAATCCATCTCCTTTCCCAGTGGAACACACTTACCTGTTGAAGAATTCAAAAGGAAATGACTAAAGCAGAAGACCCCCAATATGGTTCTAACAGAGAAGAATCTCATACTCAATACCAAAGAATGGGTATGGGTAGTATTTATATCGAAGAAACTACCAATCAATCAAGTGGCTAACAATCGAGCAAACACTGTATGCATAGCATCTGTGTCCAGTATCATTACACGCAAGGAGAAGATGAAGCTAAAGAGACTTTGTCAGTTTGGCTTGTCCATGTGAAAATAAGGATAAACATTATCCAAACTGAATGATTTTTATGGGCGTAGAATATTCTGCAGCAATTTAGTTGTTTCTAGAATGGGTGTGCTCATTATTTGGTATAGGTACACAACTCGATAAGGAACCACACACGAAAAACCTCTAGATCAATGGATAAGGCGTGCAAAAAGAGCGACATTGCGGATCGAAAGGAAAACAATAGTGCTTAATGGGATTTTCTCTGTCAATCCAATTAGGAAGGTGTTGTTGTGCTTTAAAACTACAAAAAAAAAACACTTCCTAAAGCTACCATAACCGAGCATGCCACAGAGCTCAATGGCGCAGGGTTTTGTAAAGCTCTGGAAGCAGTAACTCCAGTCAAGCAGAAGGCGGAAATATCTATCAAATAGAACAATAGGTTGGTAATACCAGTGCCTTAGATGTCTCTTTGGAGTGTCACAAACTCTCACTATTTCAGCTGGTGATGATTGACACCACTCCGAGCCAATCTACCATTAAGAGAGTAACAAGCATCACAGAGGGAAATGACTTCTAAGTTGACTTTGATCAGTTCGTTGTTAGATTTCCAAATATATTTCACGCAGCCAAAAACATGTCACACTCTACATAGGAGAATATAATTTAAGCCTCAACAACTTGGAAGAATTTCCACAAACCAAGCGAACAACAATGGTTTCTTTTTTTAACTAAACATATATTCAACCAAATAGAAAACTCCACGGATAGATTCCTTCACTTGTCCTATATATATTATTAGTATAATATATATTACAAACATCATATTTCAAGATTATCGAATCTCAGATCACCTAGACATTCTTTCCCTTAATATAAGGTAGACATACATGAAATGCTATGAGCAATTCTTTATACATGACACTTAGCTACTTGCATATAGCCTACTTCAGCAATCCTTGTAAATATAATTTTTATATCCATTCATAATAAAATTGCTGGCAATAATTCTGGTATCTGAGTGCTTCATTTACCAACATATAAATTTGACTTTTTAAAACAATTGATAGAGAATATTTGATTCTATCATTGCTCTAAAAAAATAGATATGATTCAACAAAATCCAACTACAAAATTATTCGTATCTCATAATAGACATCACATATACATTTCCGTTACGCATACACAGTGAAAACAAGAGTAATGAAAAATAACAGGATATTGATTCCCAAAGTATTCTACAGTCAACCGACCCTGTGACAATCATGTGCTTTAATTTCATAGGTTTTAATTTGGTTTTTATATATTCATGACATAACATTTCCATATCTCCACGTGTGACGGGAATTGATTTTGAATACGTGAATTTCAGTGTTTTCGAACGTGTAGAATCAACCTATCAAGAGAAGTGGTAGGTTTTTTTTTTTTTGACCGATCGGGGATGCCTGGTGTATGTCAAAGAGTGATGTGGATGTCTACAATTTTTTCATGTGTTGATGGCCTATGCCTTGGATTTCAAAAGGAATTAGATTCACGTGCATTATAATGTATTAATGATTACGTTGACCTACAACCAAGAATTCCTCAGTAATTATGAAACACAGTTTATAAACCATTCCATATATATTACATGGTGGGAAATCAATATTCTTATAATTCATGTTGTATGTTTCTCCATTCATGGTTGAAAATGAAAAAATCCCTTATAATTAATATCTTAAGCGATTCTATATTTGGTCTAATTATGTCGTCTAGTCACTTCTGCTGTTGTGTTTACATTAGACATGTTGGAGTTCATCCATGAGTAAAACAACCTCAATTCAAAATTATCTTCAGCTTCAAAGTCCTCCTCCAATACATCATTTTACTATTTAGTTTCAATTTTTATGGATTCTAATGCCTTATGGAACTATTCTAGAATTTGTTTGAATATTTTTCTTATAGCAAATTTATGGCCAAACCATTCAAGGAAACCTCTTATTTGTTTAGGACCTAGTTAGGACCTACAACTCATTCATATCTTACAAATGTGGGTTGGCCCACAGGCCTCAATATTTGAACTTTTTCTTCAATACCATTTGTCACATACCTCTTTGATACAATACTAACAACCACCTACTATGCTTCCATCACTAACATTATCTTCGAATAAATTTATATTCACGAGTTGTCACCTACATAAGTATTTAGTCATCTTATAGACAATCAGATCACATGCAATATAATCTTATGCTAAATAATCAATAACATAAAATCTAAGGAGCCAAAACATTAACATAGTATGAAATTGAGTCAAACCAGATTTTCTGAAAGAATGTCACTTGGAAAATCAAGCACCACCACCCAACCTAGAATTGACTTCCTTCAATTCATCCCCAAGGAGAGAGTTCTTGCCCATTGATAAACTACCTCTTTTTGATCTCTTCAATCGATATTTAATCCCCTATTTCATGACATGGTTTCCTTTAGTGGCATCCTGCTTTTGTGGATCTTTTTATCCACTTGCCTAGGATTTTCTTATAAAATATTTCCTTTCTCTCCTATGAGGCTTTTATGTTTTTCCTAAACTTAGCATCTTTCTCCAGCTAAGTAACTTAATGTATATTTATCTCCCATTCCATTAAGCTTATCTACAATTTGATCTAGAAGTCTTATCATCAAAAAATTATACATTCCCATTCACCAATGAGATTTCCTTTGGAAATAATCTCATCTCTTGGTGTGTCTATCATCAAAAAATTATACATTCCCATTCACCAATGAGATTTCATTTGGAAATAATCTCATCTCTTGGTGTGTCTTTTTCCAAGCATTTAAATTATCTTTATTTATCTGGTAATAAAATATTTACTCTCATTTTTACCCCATATTTAGGTTTTCTGTTACAATTCAGTGTAGATTTGGTTTAGCATAGTAGCGACAGAGTGTTACATACAATAGAGAGATGTTACAAAAGAGATTTTTGCACTAAACACTCTTCGCAAACAATATTCTAAGCACGAAACATGCTTACGCTAAAAATACACAAAAACCAATCTAACAACGAGAATGCAACAACAATTAATCATTGTGTTAAAACAAAATAATTCTCACAAAATAATATGTAACAGTAGCCAATCTATATATATATATATATATATGCACGCTCAAGGGATTACGCTTCAGTAGAGATGTTAAGAGAACGGAAGAGCTGATTGTGAAACCGTTGTGGCGCAAAGATAATGTCCTCTAGATAAACTATGGACATGCCACAAACCAAACTATAACTTTCTTGAGGAAAATTTTACAAATACTCCTACTCATAAACAAGAGAACACAATTCAATCTTCAGAGGTTTCTGAGTCTTTTTCAAGAACAAGTAAATAATTATACATTATTGTCGAATGGGAAGTCATGATTTATATACATGGAAAGGGGAATTTATTCGAATAATTTTAGAACCCTAACCATCTGAAACTCTTGCGTAGAGAAGGGTAGAAACCCACAAACTTGGAGCAAAGGAAATTTCTCGGGATTGTTAGTTGTCGTGGCCGAAGAAAGCCCGACCTGGAAAAAGAAACTGGAACTGCAGCAAAATTTCTTACCTTCATGTCTATGGGTGATTTAAATACTTTACAACATTGAGAAATGTTTGTAGAAGATTAAAATATTAAACCCTCAAGAACCCAGAACTCTAAGAAGAACATAAAAATTGACAGTTGTAGCGATGCCTTAGAAATGTGGTGGACCATAGGTGAATTAAAAATAAATGATGAGAAAACCCATATAAACTCCATTACTTGGAGACAAAAGACCTCGTTGCATGTTGGTGAAGGATCCAAAGAAAATATGACTTCATTTTGCTTGGCTAACATCACAAATAGAATTAAATCCTTTATGAGGTCTTTGTAATGGTGTGTGATTAGTTTGCAGAGATAACCACAACAAGTACACTCACCAGAGTGAAGATTTGGAAGAAGAACGACTAAAACCCTAAGTTCTGAGAGTTGCAGACCTGCATCGACAAACACAGACAGAATGAGGGTAACGGTGGGAGTCTGGGGTATGAGCAGTTGCCAGTAACTTACCAAACACATCTCTACCATTGGATAGAAACCCTAAGCACTAACGGTGAGGATAACTACAACTATATTCCATTGAAGCTATGACATGACTATTGATCTCTAGAGGGTACCTTTAGCTGAGGGACATATTCATGTCTTTTAATTTACCATTGGAGAAGGGTTTAATGAAACAATAAATTATAGATCATATCCAAGGTGTGGGTCAATAGTGCCCAACAAATAAACATAACACATTTTGTTAACTAAGTATTAGTTCCAAGCCTTAGAGAGTAATGCAAATAACGATTAAAGGGTATGGTATGTGTCAATAATTATTTAAATTCCAAGCCTTAGGGAGTAATGCAAATAAAGATTAAAGGGTATGGTATGTGTCAATAATTATATAAATTTTGTATATATCGACTAAGTAATAATTGATGTATCCATGTGTAGAGGTTTTTTTTTTTTTAACTTACACACCATATAAAAACATAAAATGAATTACACATTTTGAAAGCAAAAAAAAATTATAAACAAAATTATATATATATTTTTTTTCAATTACATTATTTGAGACTGGATATTAAAAAGAAAAAATTGTTATTGATGATGATGATGATGATGATGGTGGTGGTTAACGACCGCTGAGACCAAACTTTGGTCTATCGGACCTAAAGAAACAAATTATTTATTTTGATTTAAGATTTTATTCCTACGCTCAAAAAGCTTGGAGAGAAGCCTCCCAAGCTCACTATAATTTTGATATTGTAAAAGGCTAGGAAGGTTAGTATTGTGACAAAGATTATGAAACTGAGATCTAATGTGGTTGTACATGGGGCACTCTAAGAGGAAGTGGTTTTCATTGTCGACGTACCTATTCTCACATAGATGGCAAATCCTTTCCATCCATGGTGTTTTAGGAACTGCGCAATGACCTATTCCACTATGGAGCTCATGAGAATTCGTTCTAATCTTTGCTATATTAATTTTCTTCTTTGGGATAGTTAAAATAGAGAGATACTTTTGATCTTCTAGGGTGGGGTTGATGACCTTCTTATAATAACTTAATTTTCTTTTAGCCACTAAATCTTTCTCACACTGCATTTTTTCTTTGAACTTAGAAGTAACAATATCTTTAATGTTATTAATGTTTTGCAATGCATCATTCTCGTTGATATTCCAATAGTTTAACCAGGCCCTCATGTCTTTATACCACCCCCGCTTGAGCCTTAGGTGGTTTTGGCCGGAATTTAAAGCTAGCATAGGATGTCTATGATCTCCTATGTTATTGAGTTTTTGCTTGTATAGCAGAAGCCTAATCATAGCTAGGCTCTCGATAGGGGCAATACCTACTTCTATAAGGAGAATAGGATACGGTGTATTAATTTTAATTTTCAGGGTATACATTATAAAACGCTTCTGGATTTGCTCAATCTTTCTCCAGGATTTTCTAGAGATGTTGCAACCCCAAACCTCACATCCATATAAGATAATAGGAGTGACTAAAGTTTCAAAGAGGAACTTCTTTTTATCCCACATTACGAGGTTTGTCGTTTTACAATTATTTTCAAGACCAAAATAATCTTTCCACCCCCCATTAATCCTTTTCTCAATGTTATAGTTCCAGTTGAGCTTGTGATGAATATCAATTCCTAGGTACTTGTAAGAATACACTTCCTCCAAGTTATTATTGTTATAGATAAAATTAGTGTAAGTGTCCTTGGATTTGATAATCATAACTTTTGTTTTGTCAATTTTAACAGTCATACCCATGGTAGAGCAGAAATCGTAAGAAGCCTGAGTTGCTTATCAAGATCAGATGGGCACCTTGTGAGAAGAATAATATCGTCAACATAGAGAAGAAGGATGACGACTATCCCTCCTAAGATTTTGCCAGCACATCCTTCTTCCTCTAAATAGCCTTCGAGCTTGTCAATGTAAATGCCAAATAGGGTAGGGGAGAGGTGGTAACCTTGTTTAACTCCGATATTACACTTAATATCTTTTGACCACCCCTCATTGCTCTTTAGCTTGGCAATTACATTCTCGTATAACACTTATAGTGGTAGCTCTCAACTCGAAAGGAACCTTTATCCCTTCTAATCTATTCAAAAGGTTGTATCTAGGAACCATATCGAAAGCCTTTCTAAAGTCCACAAAGCAACAAAAGAAATTGGATTGATCATTACGACATTCCTCCACAATGATCCTAAGCGTAATGAGGCGGTCTGTTGTTGAGTGATCCCTTCTGAAACCTACTTGGCCTTTAGCCCGCTTACCTTCACTTTCAAGTCATCTGCTTAACTTCTTTTCCAAAATACTACCATATAGCTTGGCTTAGAAAGGGGTAATCATAATTGTCCGATAATTAGAAGGGTTATTTGTATCCCACTATTTTTCATGTACTAATGTAAATATTATTTTATTAATTTTAAATATATAAGCAATATCTCTTTCATACTAATTTGCAATAGATTTAATTTAATTCAACTTTTTAAATACGAACTTTGTAACTTTATTTTAATTTTTATTTAATATATAAAATTTAAAAACTAAATTAACATCAATTCATTTTAGAACTTAATTTTTAGTTATCAACTTAATATTCATTCAATAAATAAATAGAATTATATATTAAAATATACTTTACATCTATTTTTATATTGGAAAAATATGTAATATAATAGTAAGAGAATTAAAATACTACCATTAACATACTCATATTTACAAAATTAATTATCATGTTATGTTATATTAATTATATATATATAACCTGTCAACTTCATGTTATATATAGTCCAACAGTAATGCCACCATGTTATTTGAATTTTCATATTATCTCTCTAGTTATATATAACTAGAAAAATGATATGGTGATGTTATTTAAATTTCCATATCATTTCCTAAATATATGAACTTCGAAAGTGATGCGATGATGTTATTCAAAAGTCATGTCGGAT